>BPLR01020236.1:0-103053 GCA_021605095.1 Caerostris extrusa | reverse complement strand
CTACGCACGCTTATTATCGAGTTTGGAACAGGATTTATTGTATCTATGACTATGAAACAAAAAACATTATTGACTTTATGCCAATTAGCAATAGATTGTGCACTTTGAGATTGAGAGTAGAATGTTTTTATTATCATAGTAATTGTGCATACTTGGATTATAAGGAGGAGGAAGAAAAGATTGGGGCATTTGTATTATGAAAAATTTGAGTTGGCATGTAACAGAGCACCAAGATATTATGTCGAAGATGGTTTCATTTGGTCCAGACATTTTTTTTTTTTCATTTTAAGTATTTTATAGTTTTAGGTGTTAGTGTTTGTATGTTTTGGGAAATATTAAGTGAAGTTTTATTTGGGTGTAATATCGTTAATTCTAAAATTTTTCAGTTTTGTATTTGATATATTTTTCATTTAAATGATCTCAGAGAAGTAGAGGGTAAGCTACAAATCTAGATTTTTCATGAGTGATTAAGTACTGTTGTATTTAAAAATAATTTAAAATTTGTTGATATAATTTAAAAATTTCTTTCTATGAACTTAAAAATAATATTTTAGTCAAAATATATGATGTTATATTTTTATATACAAAAAGCTAATTTTTACTTATAATTTAATTCTTTTCAGTCACTTAAAAAAAAAAAAAAAAATTAAGCTTTCTTAAAATAAATGCACTTTTTTTTAAGTGATTGATTTTTAATAAATTTTTTTTTCCATATTACTCTAGTTTTGTACTGATAGGATACATGTAAGTGTCAATCAAAGTTATATAGTAGTTTATTTATAAAATTTATGCTTTTCTTTTTTCAGGTTTTGGGTATGCTGTATGATTTTAAACCACAAGAAAATGGAGAATTAGAGCTTGTCGAGGAGATGTTATCACGTTCTCAATCGTCAGACAAAATTGGTGGAGAGGCAAAATAGGTGCAAGAAAGGTATATTCCCTGGGTTATATGTTGTCCCTATAATAGATGAAGGACTCATCAACATTCACTTCCCTCCTGTTCCATGGGTCACCAATTGCAGCTAATCCTGTGTTTGCAAGTAGTTCAAAGTGATTCTCACCTGTTGCCTCTATCACAAAAAACTGATAGATAGAAACATGCCTGTGCTGTATTTTTTTTAATATGAAAGTTGTGAATTTAGTGGGGTGGGTGGGTATTGAGAATGAAAATATTGAAACAGTTTTCTTTGTTCTTCATTCCAAAGCTAAGTTGAATATTATAAGATGTGCCAAAACTGGTATTTCGCGATAATTCATGAAGGTTGTTTTGTATCATTTTAATATTTGAAGAAAATAATTTCCTGAAAATATTTTTAGACTTAACTGGGTAATATTTTCGTAGTTATTATCTTTGTAGATTAAAAATACTTACAAAAATGCAATAATCTGCCCCTTTTTTAATAAAATTATTTTAAACTCCCAAATTATAATTTTCTTTGTTTTAAATAGATTGTATAGATATATTAATCTATGCATTGTTCTTATATTAATAAGATTCTATATGTAATGTAAAGATTCTGCTGATAAATCAGAATAAAAAATATTATCTTATTTTTGTCAAATGTTAAAATTTATTTAATTAACATGAAAGTTTATTGTAAGATATTATGAGAGTATTATTTTTGTATAAAAATGATAAATTATATGTATTTGAAAGTAAACATCTATGTAGTTTACCTCAAAACAGTGCAATTGTAGTTTCAATATTATTTTTTTAAGAAAATGTAATGTCGAAGACTTTAAAATACCCCTAAAGTGTGGTTGTCATTATCAGGTATGCTAGTGAGTAGTATAGCAAGAAAAATATTTTATTTGTAAAAAAAAAATTAAAAAACATTAGTGATTAGCATTTTTATTGTATTTAATATGTTATAAAGCAGCATTATAAATATTGCATATTTTCTTATTGATTATACACAATGTATATGTTTAATAATGCAAGTTTCTGAAGTTCAAAACCAATTTTGCATTGCATTAATTTCTTTAAATATTATTGTCTGTCTAAAAGATTATTACTAATAAAATATGTTAATCATAATAAACTTCAAAAATAAATTTTAAAAATTTATAATATTTTGTTGCAAATTGCTGAAATATAAATGTGCTGGTGGGCTATGTTGTATTGAATATGAGCTTAGTTATTGAAAATCTTTTTAAATTCTGTTTTAATTTTTTTAAACAGTTTTCTGTTAATTAATTTTCATAAATGTTAAATGAAATAGACACTCTGTTTTATAATGAAGATTTTTTTAATATTTATCATTCCATTTACCTACTCAAGAAAGTGTCAAAAATTAACTACACTTTGCATTATTCTCATAAATCTATGGCTGGCTGTATTTTTCTGGGATTCTGAAGAACTAATTTTTAAACTCTTATCAGAAATCAGCAATTCACATTGAACATATAATTTCTCAACTTCAGACTAAATCGAGAAGGTATTTTTTCTAAAGCATCTGTCCACATAATTAACATTGCAAATATTTTGGAAGTTTAAGGCCTTCTTTTCCATCAAATTATTTTGTTCCCAGAAAAAAACCTTTATGGATGAAGATTCACCTCTATTGAAATAAAAATATATGTGGAACTGTGATTTATATATCAAATAATCTTTTTTTTTTTATCCCATGATTAAGAGAGTTTCTTGAGAATTGAATATTTTGACTATAAAAAAACATTGTTTATTTCATTTTATAGAATATGAATGATTTTTTACTTAAGCATATTTATTTTATATGAAACTTTATACATAAAATATAAATTATGAGTGCCTAATTGCATGTTAACTCTAATCATGAAAAGGGTATTTAGATCTAGTATAGTTGGTATATGAACAATATAATATTGAACTGTTAAAAATAAATTTACTATTCTACTCTTGTAATTAATAGAACATTAAAGGTTTAAAGAATTGATGTGATTCAGAACAAACTATGGAACAATTTTTTTAAATCTTTTCTTGTATTGTTAATATTGCCTACATTTTCTAATATTTTGAATTTTCTTATCTGTTAAATAGTTAGTTTTATATTTATATGTGATTTAATATTTTTTAAAAATTTTTTATTGAAATCAAAATGACAGCTATTGCGTGGAAATTTTTTTTTTTTGACCAATTAATAAGAGTGTGGTTACAATTGTATAGAAAATTGTATTTTTTATACTTTGTTTAGAATTTTGAAAAATGTCTTTCATGTTTATGTTTATAAATAACTATTATTTACATAATAGCTCTATTTATTTTAAAACATTTTGTTTTCCATATTTTATGCATTCCGTACAAATCAGGTTTTAATAAATGTAAATGCTTTTAAATTTGTGATATAAAATTAAATTTGTGATTTATTACATAACCTATTCCCCCAAGTTGGACTTGATTTGTATGATAACGAGTAACTCCTTCCATGGCACTAGCAATTGAGTACTATGTGTTTATTAAGCTTTTTTTGTGTGAAGAACATTGCATATCTTTTACATTTGGTAATTATAATCAATGATTAGATAAAAGAACAATAATTGTCTACATTGAATTATCTGATTATGTAAAAAATTGACAATACATATATATCAGCACAAAGTTTTAAGGTGATGTATCAAATGTAAATTTTTTAATCAAAAAAAAAAAAAAATTCTGTAACTTACAAATCTATTTTCATTTATTAGAATTATTTTCCTAAAAAAGAAATTATGAATACAGAATCAAGTGTCAAGTATAGAAATGTTTGGAAGTAATGATACCAACATATTGAACTTATGAAGTAGTTAAAGTTATTTTGCCAGAAATAAGTGTAGCTAGAAATATTAAATTTTTATATTGTAAATAATGATTTTGCTATAGAATAGTTTCTCAAATTATATAGATATTGATAAGAGTTATTTGCATGTTGTTTATTTTAAAATCAATAAAATAATGTTATCAGTTATTAAGAGTTTTTATTCGGGATCCATATATCTACATTTTGCAACTAAAAAAAAAAATTTCTATTAATATATTAATTTAATTCCAAAAATATAACATGCAAATTCTCAAAAATATAATCTATATTTTATTTAATGTTGTAATTGATGCCAATATTGCATAGAATAGGGAATGCTTTTAAATATAACTTAAGCCATGTAGTAAATTATTGAATAATATTTACTTAGAATTGTTTCGATATTTTAATTGAAATTATAACAAGTAGTTTTACTTTTAACACAAGTATCTATTACTGAATTATCTTGGTTTCAAATAATCATTTCACTAACTCATGCATACAGTTGAATAGTGGAAATTAACCAGTCCATCATCATTAAAAATTATTGTAAATACCGAATGTTCTCACAATTATGTCTTGATGGTGAAAATTCATAAAAATTAATAGTGACAAATTTGAGACTAATGGAACCATATACAGTAATTATTCAAAATTAGTAGACTAATGAAAATTTCAGCAATTGGTGGAATGAGCATTTCTCTCTGTATAAATCTAAGCAAGTTCTTTTTAAGTAGTTCTCCATAATGGCATTTTCTTTTCTCTTGTAGTGTAATAGGTCATACTGGATAACATTAGATACTGAAATTGAAGAAAATTTAATTGCAATTCTATTATATTTTTTTTATATGCAGTTTTCTTTAGGAGAAAAAAAGTAGATTAATTTTGAGTGGCATTGTTATTCCTGGAACATTGGCTTGCACAATAAAGCTTCTGAATGTAATCGATTGTTAGACAAGAAGAATGTCAAATGGTTAGTCTGATTGCTTTCTTCTCCCGAAAAAAAAAAAAAGCAAAGTATTTATACTTTTTTTCTTTATTAGTTTTCAAATATTTTTGTTAGTGTTCATAATTTTTGTTTCCATTTAGAATAAACTGTTTTCTACTTAGAATTTTTCGTTTAAACATGCAAGTGCCACCTCCAATTCTTTTTTATGAAATATAGTATACCTCAAGGGAGGAACTACTTCTAAGTGCAACATAATATTTCAGAAGATCTATAAATCGCTTCCCAGCATGGAGCTGACATTTATCCTTAGATTTAAGGTCTTGATGTAACAATACCAAAAGCTCATTCCATAAAAAAGAATTTAGCCTCAAAAGTCACAACTCTTAAACGTGTATCGTCCATCAAGGGAAGCTACTCATCACGATCATTTTCATATAGCTCAAAAATTGACCCAATATTAAACCAGTCTTGGGTATTCCAATAATTGCATCTTTTTATCCATAAAAAAAAAATATATGTTTTCTGCTCCATGATATACCACTCAATATAAAATTAGCCTAATGAATTAGAGGAGGAAAGTAGCTTTTGATTTGCCAGCAATAAAACAATTTAGCCTCACAATTTTGGTAATTATTCTAAGAACTGTAATGCCAGTATATACTAAACTGTAGATCACTAGAAAAATCCCACTTTATTCTTTGATAAAAGCTGATAGAATTGTTTTTCATTCACACATTCAACTACTTCATGCAAAAATTGCGAACAATGCAATGGATCTTATATTCACAGACACAAAAAATGTGCCGAAGAAAAATTCTTAAAATTCAGAACTCTAAATCATTTGTCCTTCGTTGAAGCTGACAAATTATATCACCCAAAGAAAGAATAACATTTTTATCAAAACTCCAAACGGCATCTGATACACATTCTGGTTTAATCACTAAAGAAGGAATTACTCAAGTTATTTAATCAGCACATTTTATTCATGCAGATAATGATTATGGAGCAATTGGATAAATTGTTCTTAAGATAAACTTGTTAAAATATATTATTTAATAAACTAAATATTTTTAACAACTTGGGTGAGTATAAATCTCAAGCACCTAATCAAATCACAACAATAAAGCTTATTCATTTTTTGACTAGCTTTCTAAGATTACACCAAAGGCATTGCATTGTTGTGTGATCTAAAAATAATGAAGAGGAGAATTATTTCTTGATACAGTCTACATCTATTTTGATATGTACTACTTAAAGCGTAAGATTAGAATGCTTAATCTTAATTAATAAATTATTTTATTGGTTTGAAAAAAGATGAAATTTGTAATTTAATAATATTACCAACTTTAACAATGTATTATTTGGCATTGGTTTAATATTACAGTTATTTTTGGAAAGTTATACATCTTGCCTTTTTAAAAAAAAAAAATTATTGTACGCTCTAAAAAATATTTTAAAAATTAATTTTGTTGAAAATGAAACGATCGGAAATTCACACTATTATGAAGTATGAGTTTTTATATGGAATTGCGGCATTGCAAAACAATAATGTATTTGGCTCTAGTGTTACTATGCAGCAGACAGTAACAAATTGGTTCGCCAAATTTCATAAAAGTAACTTGCATCCCTCAAATGAGCCACCAATTTGCCCAGAATCGAAGATCAATAATGATGACCTAAAGGTACTAATGTACTATCTCAGAGTGCCAATGAATTATCATTGAAGTTTGGAGTTAACAATTAAACAATTCTATTACCTTTATCTCAAATTGGTAAAGAGAAAAGTTTGATAAATGGGTTCCATATGAACTGAATGAAAAAATGGAAACAAAAGCTTTCAAAAGCTTGCTTTCGTCACATATTTGATAAATTTTTTTAAGTGAATGGTCACTTGTGAGAAATAGATCTAATATGACAATCGCAAAACATTCAACATAATGGTTGGACAAGGATAAATCGCCAAAACAATATTCATCAAAAGAAGCTGATGGCGAGTGTTTGGTGGTCAAGAATAGGTGTGATTTATAATGATTTCACGAAACCTGGTGCATCAATCACAGCAGAAATATACTGTAACCAACTGGATAAAATTATGCACAAACCTAAAGTAAACATCCTATATTGGTCAACAGATTGACTATCTTATTGCATAATGCTAAGCCACACACTGCACAAATGACTGGGGCAAAACTACTGAAATTGAAGGTGAAACTTCATCATCCTCCATACTCACCAGACCTAGCTCCCACTAACTGCCACTTCTGTAAGTTAGACAACTTTTAATTAGAAAACAGTTTAATTCTAACAATGCTGTAAAAACTGGATTTCCAGAAATTTATTGACTGTCGTTTGCCAGGGTTTCATACTACAGCCTGAACAATAGGTTGTTCACTATAGCTTAAATAGCAAAAATGTATAAACAACATGGATGCATACTTTAATTAATAAAATAATTCCTTATATTTGTAAGTTATTAACCAACTTTGCCTTTTTTTCTACAAGTTTCACTGATTTAGACACTACCAATCACTTTAAATAAATAAATATATATATATATATTATTTAATACTTAAAATTGGTTATGAAAAGAGAAAAAAAGCCATCAACATCTATAAATATTTTTATATTTTTATTTTATAACGATTTATACAATTTAATAATTTGAAAAATATTTATTAAAACATTTACAACATACATTTTCAGATTTATCACAGACGCTTGTTCAAAGCAACAACTGCAGTATCTTCAAATTGGCAAGTAATCAAAACATTCCGAAACTTATCCAACAAAGACAAAAGGTGCGAACGCCTAATATTTTCACAGTACATTATTTCTTCTAAATGATGCCGACCACGAAAATAAGGACAAAACCTAAAAAAAAAAAATATATATTCTTTTAACTTTATTACTTATATTATATTTATTTTTTTGACACTAGTCTGTTTATAAATTTGTTTCGCATTATATTATTTAAACATTTATTTTATATATATAATATGAGTCATACATTTAAAAAAAATATTATTATTAATCAATAGAAAAAAATGTGTACTAAAACTATTTTGTTTGATTATATTTTTTGCAATCATATAAAAATAAAATTTATAAACACTTAAAATTCAGATATAAAAGAAATATTTTTTAAATAATTATCAAATTTGAAATCTAAAAATATTTATGATAATATATTATATTGCTAGGCTTCTTTTTATAAAACTTGGAAAATTAAATTGAATTTATTACAAAATTTGTATTTTTCCTTCTTTTTTCTTCCTTCTTTTCTTTGTATTTTTCCTATTACTTTTAAAATAATTTTTTCACATTAAATTAATAATCTCATAAGATAAAAACAAAATTAAGTACATCAATATTAAATACTTGTTTTTGTGCTGCTATGAATTAACTTTTGAATATTTAAGTTTCCAATCAACAAAAAAGAATAAGCATTGTATGAAAAAATGAATTTGTCATAAGGAAATTGTATCATAAGCAGAATAATTATATATAAAAAACAATAAAATTAATGTCTAAAAATAATTATATTCCAAACATTTGAAATAATAAATTAATAAGATATATGCCTACTCTGAATTGAAATGATTCCAAAATTATTAATTAAGCAGACCTTATTTAAGACCTGAATAAAATTTTAGGATACCACTTTAAAAAACTTCAGGATAAAATTTCATTAGTTATATGAAGATACTTTTGAGCTTAAAACCAGCAGTTAACTATAAAAAGAAAAGACTATGAACACTTTTAATATATATTTAATAATTCATTTACTACTTTGTTCTTACTGATATATACAATGACTAAGTTTCACTTACAGACGAAATAAAATTTTACTCTTTAAATAATAACTTCCTTTGTTGTACCCAATTTTAAATGCCATTAAGAACACAAAAACCTTATTGATTTTATCAAGTATTTAAATATTCTTCTGATCTATAACCTAGTTATCAGCAAGTTCATTTTATTATATCCAAATAAAAATTACTTCCTTCATTTTCTGAAATTTCAATCATTTAATATGTCAAAATACTTGCAACTTATTATAAAGATATATATGTTACAATCAAAGCCTGAAAATCACCAAGTGGCTAATGCTATTAATAAAAACAACTAGCCCAAAGCTCAATATTACTTTTTCTTTCTTGTCTTCAGCCAGTTCCTATAGCCACTTTGTAATTTGGCCAGATTCCTGCCTCAGCAATAGCATTAATAAAGCTTGAAAAATTTATATAAATATTGCTTATATTATGGGATGAAATTAAAATAAGATTTTTCTTTTAATCACAAAATGAAATTCCTCAATTCCAGCTTCACACTCATTACTGATTGGTTAGTTACCAATTTTTCACCCACAATTTCAGGACAAATTATCGAATTTAAGATTTTTTATTTTTCAGGACATGAATGAGGTTTGTTAAAATATTGGATAACATAAAATAACACACAAGAAAACATTTTACAACAAATTTGAATAAGCAAAGTGAAAAAAAATTATTTAATATCATATGGGTTAAATATAGTTCTAATATTAAAATTAGATTTTCTTAAAAAGTTGTCCGATGAATATTATTTCTAAAACAGTACTGATCTTGAATAATATATACAAAATTTTCAAAAAACAGACAAATTTTCAAAAAGGAATAATTTGAAAACAATGAAAATAAACAAAATTCTTAAAGCCAATTTATGCAGCAGGTCATAGGTCGTAATTAAGTATCTTAATATATTATAATTTTTATTGAGGTAATTTAACATAATTAAATTAATAATATCCTCTACATTTTCAACAAAAAATTATTTTGAAGAGATATTTTCCTGTTATTCTTTGAAAATAATCAGTCTTTTTCAGTACACCCTGCGTGCATTTCAAATTATAGACCATCATACCTGATAAAATTCTTTAAATCATCTTTACTGTTGTGTGAAGCATCTCTTATAATGCTGTCTCTTTCTAAAGGTGTAAGATTAGCCTGTCGAATGCAATCCTGTTCTCGAAGTGATAAGTCTTCTTCATCTGATACGCTGGAAGCCTTGGAATGAGAGGGACTTAAGAGGGATTCCTCACTTTGATCTACCAAACAATACCGACAAATATTTGCATAAAATAAAACAAAATCTTTTTTATATATATTATAAATCATTAAAAAAAGGTAAGGTAAATTAAGTAAAATTGCAATATTAAAAAAAAAATCAAAAACTGTTTCGACAAAACTTTTAATCTTTAAAAGATAAATAAAAAAAAAAAACACCTGAAATTTTAAAATATGAGTTGTTTTATAAAAATTAAAACTATTTATTGCATGTTTTGATTAGCTTAAAAAAATTCTTACAAATCATGTGCTTACCATGAATAATTTAATTTAGTAATGAATGTTGTTGTCACTAATAGTCTGCATTTATTTGATAGCAAGCATTAAAAAAGCATTCCTGATTTTATAAAAATATTAAAGCACTTACAAGAACTACTAAGATCAGAAGATTCCAATGTCTTTATAGTCCGAGTAGTATCCTCAATCAATTCTCCATTCTGCAGTGAAGAAGAGGCTCTCTCTGGAGGAATGAGATATACATAAGTATGGAGTTGAGTCAATAACCTATGCTGCAGCATCCAAGTTACCATTTGTACTCTTTTGGGCCTGCAATGATTGTTTTATTTACATGATGCAGTTTTCCATTATATGTTTCTTTATATTTCCAAATTCTTAATAATAATAATACCATATTTCTCAATTTCCAGTTTTATTCATATTGGAAAGATAAATTTAAAATTATATTCATTTTATTAAACTAAATAAAATTTACTTTAAAACTTTCAATATAAAAACCATTTTTAATTATCAGTAAAAAGTAAAAAATATTCTATGAAATAGAATAAATTAATTACTTCGTAATGCCTTCTTAATTAATATACACATATAATTTTATAAAAGATAACACAAATTCTAAATTTTCTAAATGAAACTCAAAATGATTTCATATATATATATATATATCATGTATAAATTAAATGAATAAATTCTGTTATTAGACTTGACAAAAAAACTGGTAAATATTTAAATGATAAATAACATCTAAAACGAAAAGTTTTATAATTTTACACATATAACTAGATCCATTATTTTTCTTTCCTCTTTAATATCTTTAGCTTGTGAAGTAAATTAACAAAATCTTATAATATAACCTGAACATTATGAAGAACGATAATATATCTTCAACATATTATGGTTCTTCACGATGGACATTTTTTCTACATTATATTTGCAAATATAACCTCCCATTTTGAATAAATAAATTTTATTTAATATTTTTACCAAAGTAAGGATAGAAACTAATAAGTATTAAATTGAAATTGAGCACTCTGTTAAATAATCTTAATCTTCATATCTAATCAATTATATATTAATATTATGAAAACATTAATTTTGTTAACGAAATTAAATTTCTATTTAATTGAAATATGCAAACTTTTTTCATGGTTTTCAAAGATGTTACTAGATAAAATATGGTGATTCAGAGAAAAAATTTGATCACTTATATTTAAATAATTTTTAAGTAAAAAATTTTAATTGATGGAAATCATTTGCTAAACATTCAACTTCTACATCTACACAGAATAACATTCAACTTGATGCAAAATTTTAGAAGTTGATACTTTTTCCAAACTATAAAAACAAAATTTAAATTAACAGAAACAAAACATTCAGTTTTATACAATGGATTACCGGTTTCCCCAAATAGTCAATACTATCCCCAGGGATCAGTGGATTGACCTAATAGCTTTGGGTGCATTTAATAAGAGTAAGACAACAGTGAAAGCATAAAGAAGGAATAAAAGACTAGAAAATCTAGAAAAACTGTGTTGACAGCTCAAAGACAATTCAATCTTGTAATAAAGATCGACTACGCTTCTTTATATTTAGTGCAAAGTGGCTAACTAAAGTAGTTACAAATTTGTTTAAAAAATATTGCAAATAGTGAATTACAGTAATTTAGGATAATCACTGATAGAAACAATTCATTAGTCATACCTAATTTTTATTTTCATATCATCCTTCGCTAAATTAATTTTCTGAGTAGAATGTAAATGTGACTATGGTTCATTTTAATAAAAAAAAAAAAATTTAATCTAAGCAGGAAGATATCTTATTTACTACACCTTTTATTTCTATGTTTTAAGATGTAAGTATATAGTAAAATAAAAGACAGATTCCCTAAGGTGGTTGCCGAGAATTTTTTCTTTTTCTGTTGGAGAGAAGGGGGGAGGGTAGGAAAATTATGTTTTGGGAACTATTGTATTAGATACATTTTTCATGCAAATTGAAAAAAAAAAAAAAAGAAATTAAGCTTACTTGTTGATAAGAGGAATTCATGGGATCATCCAATACACTGAGAGAGATGGGTAAGGAGAACTGACTGAGGACAGCTAGGAGAGACATATTGGGAAACTGTTCACAAAATTTGGCTTCTAATGAAGAATACCTGAAACCATTCACATTTGTATAACTTAAAAATAAATCATATCTTTAATGATAAAACAAGTGCTACAATCTTATAATTAGCTAAAAAATTGTGTTGCAAGTGTTAAGAAATTTATAGAAACAAACTACAAAACAAACTATGCTGAAGAAAATACATTTTTGTTTCATTATGCCAACAGAAAGGCATTATCAGCATGCAGTAAGGTTTGGTGATCAATCAATATATATAAACAACAATTTAAGTTTAAAATTTCGTATCCAATTTCATACCAGTTTATGTTAATTAAATTCCAATTTAAGATATCAATGTTCTGTAATATCAATGTTAATGCAATTTTAATGTCTAACATTGAAATAAGGATTTACCTCGTTTTCAGAAATGTAATAATTTTATGTTGAAGACAATAAAATAAAGGGACAAGAAAATTAAAACAAACATAATTAATACTAGAAAATAATCATTAAAAACTATTTTTTAAAAATTTAGAAGTTGAGAGAGCCTTGAGACTCCTACTTCATTATTTATGATTCAAAAAACAAGTCCCATATTCGAAGTTTTAAATTGTATAAAATCGATTCATAATATTGTGATATTAGATGGACGACATAACGTTCAGCCCTGTTATGGAACCCAATTATTTCTTAATATTAAAAGTGCCAATGTTGCAATTTCTTGTTCCTCTTATGTATGTATCTTAGCATAAAAAGAAATATTTCTTTAAAAAATTGAATCTTTCTCAAATATCCATTCAAATGTTAAATTGGCTAAGTATCTATTTATCCAAATATAGATCTTGATATTGGTTCTACAATGTATTAAAAGGATATGGAATGGAATTTCTTATTATTCATATTACTAATATCTAAATTTTATTAGAAGAATTTTTTTTATTTTTATTCCTTTTTTTTCCCCCAAAATTACTAGTCTAAAGCATTTAAAAAAATTTTTTTTTTTTTTTTACCTTTAAAAATATTAAGGAAAAAAGTTTACTTAGCAATGATTTTTAAAACACATTTATTTTTTAAATTTTAAACTGTAAAATTGCAAAAACATACAAATGTTACAAGAAAAAAAAATCTGCTCCCCCATCCCCTCCTAAAGAGAATGTGTGATAAAGATTTTAATAACATGTGACACTTTTCTCAGGAAATATTTAAAAATAAATTCATTTTCAAAGGATTATAATTTTAAAACATATTTGTATAGTTTCTATTACTAATTAATAAATATGCTGTAAATTATACACAAATTTAATAAAAATGTAACCATATGATATTGTAAATTAAGATACTTCATTCAAAACAGACTTACATATGGGTGGGTGCATAAGGTGAAATCATATAAACATTGCTATCACATAAGGGATAAATGATAGTTGCTTTACCCCAATAAAGAAGATGACTCACTAATTGAAAGACCTGCAGACAAAAAAAAAAAATTATTTTTGAGACTAGAATAAATTTAAAAATGAAAAATAATTTTAAAGAAGTTAATTTAAAAGTTTGCGATTAAATAATTTGACCCCAGATCTTCTCATTTTTATAACATTTAAATCAATGCTCGAAGACTAATGATAATCAAAGCAACTTTCAAAACAAAAAGTAAATTTATAAAAACACTTATTCATGCAAATAAAGGTTACCAAGGTTAAAATTAAAAATCTGATTTTTCTCAATTTTTGTGAAGCAATTAACATTTGTAAATAATTTATAAGTTGAAATATATCATTCATAAAATATTTAAAATCATAATTATGCATCAAATTGTTAGAAATAACACTCAATAAAGTTGTACTTTAAAGCATTAATAACACTGCTTATAAATGGAAAAACTAGACAAGTAAATGCAAACTACGATTTTAAAGAACCATTCATTTTGCAATCCAAATATTTCAGTTTCAAATGAAAGCTTATAATTCCTTCCTTACTAATTTTACAAACATAATAAGATATATTCATTAGTTACTTTTTTTCTTTTTTACAAAATATTTCTACAGAGAATTGTGTTTTAATACATTAAAAATGAGATGAACTTTCAATATGAAAATTTAGATATCTTTTTAAATGAAGAATTTATAATTTACCTATCAGATTAAAAAAAAACTTACAAAATTTAAATTATTAAGTGTACAGAATAGACAGACACGACTTAGAATGAAATAAATAGTATTTACAAAGTAAAAACACAAACCTGCTTTAAAAAAGCAATATCTTTTTAAATCAAGATCTATATATAGTGTATGAAACAAAATTTTTATAATGTGATAAATTTGTGAACGATGATAAATTAATATCTAGTATTAGAATGAGTAAACAGACTGATATTTTATATCATTAACCATAATAAACAGCTGTAATGTTTATATACTTTTCATAATGAGCACATTCTTAAAATTAATTATAATTAAATCATATAAAATTTTTTTAAATATAGTTTTTAAAAATAAAAAAAAAATATCAGTTGCAATGTATTTTTCATTAACATCTTCATCTTATTTAATCTGAAAAGTTGTGTTTTGTTTTTCAAACGAACTTAAACATTTCTAAATAATTTGAATTAAAACATAGATTTTTATTAAAATAATATTTCTTCTTTATTAAGAAGAAATATTATTTTGGTAACACATAAAAATTAATATTTGTAAAAGTATCAAACATCGTTTCAAGTTGGTCACTCTTGACAAAGGTAATTGGATGTAAAAATATTATTCTGATAACTTACATGAGAAAGGATAATGTCTGCATCAGCAGCAAGCTGCTGAAGATTTTTTAGAGGACTTGTGACACTGATAAGTCGGATGAGCGCAGGAGATGAATCTTCAGGAAGAGAACTTAGTAATTCACTGGCATCAACAAGTAGTAGTAAACCATGATAAGGTCTACAAAAATAAATAAATAAAAAAATACACTTTCAGATTGAGAATCATATTTTGAAAACACATTTACAAACTCTCAAAATTTGTAAAAAAAATCCCTTTTTTGAAGAAAACGTGATATTTTGAGTCAGTAAATAATGCAAGAAGTATTTTTTTAAGAAGTCCACTATCTTTATAACATCATACTTTATTTGCACTTTCTTTTTTAAAGTGTTCTCACAAAGACAAAATGAAAAAGAGTTGAAGGAAAGACAAACATACATTAATGAACAACAGGCAAGTACAATTCTCTATTTATAATTTTTTATTTTAATTACACGTTTCACTCACACATACCCCATTTTATAATTCTAAATAAATACTTTTACAAATCTAGCTGTTATTAGATCTTAGAAATAGAGCTTTTCTTTGTCTATCAACATAAGTACTACAAAAGAAGTTACAGTTTATTTGTATAAATTAACTGTAAATTAATTAGTTGAATTCTATAGTGTAGAAAAAGTTAAATATGAAAATTTATATAATTCATTAATAATCTAATTATAGTTTAGTATAATAATTTAAAATTTTTTCTATTTATAAAATAGGTTACTTTTATTATTATTATTATTATTAAGTTACAGTTATATATGTGCTTCAAAAAATGACACTTTAGCCTTAAAAAAAAAAATATTTGATACATCCATCTTTTTCGAAAGCGTTCATAAGGATACATGATAAACTTTATTCTTAAAGTTGAACTATACAAACAACAATTAATATATAAAAAGCTTTAATAAATAATTAAAGACAATATTTTATTTTTTTTTTTAAAACAGAACATTTAAATCAATTTTCAGTTTTAAAGAAAACTGTTCATTATGATTCTCATCAAATATCAAAATAAATAAGTCTAACACCTTATTTTCTTAAAAAGTTGATTAATTTATATGCAAAATACAGAGATTTATATTTTAATACATTAAGAAGTATCAATATATAAATAGATTTTTAAAAACTTGTTATATAATACTTTGAATTACATTTATATCTACAATAGACATTTTTCAAACAAATAAAGTTTTACAAAATGATTAATCTAGTAAAATGATCATCCAATTAATCAATTTTCATAGTCATATTTTATAAAATCATTTGTTTTTAATTTAACTATAAGATAACAGAAAACTGTCTAATTGATTAGATAAAAATATTTAATGATAAAATTTTAATAATGTCAAAAAAGTTTTTTTTGTGAACAATTAAATACATTAAAGAAATTTAATTTAAAAATTTCATTTGATAAATAAAATCAATGGAAGTGAACATGTACTTACCTTAAATCTTTCAAGCAAGCATTAATATCTCCTGGCTGTAACAGAAAATGAGAAATATAACATATATAAGCATTATTAATTTTCTATTCCAAATCTCACAACAAATGAGAAATATTCATTTTATCATCAACCATAAATCTTACTATGTTAGACCAAAAAATTAAGCTGTTATACTAATAACATTAAAACAGTGAAATGTGGACATAACCTTCCCAAATCTCCACAAATTGTTGTTTATATTATTTGTCCTGTTCACAAAGAAAATAACTAAAATTCCAGACATTTTTTATACATATACTAGACCTTGTGTTAACATTTAAATTTTGATTAAAACAAGATTCATTAAATATTTTAATATTCAAAATGGTTTTGCCAAATGGCAAAATTCCAAGACTGCAGTTCCATACTAATGATGACTCCTGGATATCATTTTATTAAAGCAGGAGTATAAGAGAGTCACAATAGTTTTCTACGCAGCATGCATTAGGTTTTCACATTTAGGAAGCTCATTTTTGAATTGGAAAAGTGAAGCCAAATCAAAAGTTCCTGCACCAATGCTGGTAAGTGACAAGCTATACCTACTACTGCACTTAAGGAAGAAAATAGAAAACTGCAAGCTTTCTGGATAACATTCCCGAGTTTCAGTCAAAATTGTTGTAAATCATCAATTTCAATTTCTTCTTCATTATTAAAGTCAATCTTGGTTGAAGCAATGAAAAAAAAACCATTCCTACACGATAAAACTGATTGACTAAATTCACATGCACATACTAAAGTACAGCAGCCCTTCATTACAAAGCATCTCATTATATTATACAGGTTTTATAGAAAAAAAGCCACACAATCTTTATATAATTGGCTTTTACATAGCATTTCCTCATAATTAGCATAATAAATATAAGTGACATCAAACATATTGCTCAAATCATAATTATATATATATGCATTTATGTATTTCTATATAATATGAAAAAGATCATAATGTAATTTATGATCATCTACCATTTGTAACACTAAAAACTGTTAAAAGTCTATAAATGGTGCAGTGAAAAGAAAATTAATATTTTACAGAAATAACTAAACCTTGACAATTAAAACTATGCCAATTACAAGTTCTGCTTCTGAATTGCAAACTTTTACAATAGTAATATTAATATCAAATACTTGGAAGAATTTACCTCAACTAATAATCTTTCATCTTGTAACCTGTGGACTTTAATAGGCAAGCAAAAACTGAGGTCAATCCAGTTGTTAATTTTAGAATGAACCATTCCAGTACTTTTTTAAGCTGAGAAAAAAAAAAAAGTTTCCATAAATGAATACAACTATACAGAATATAGGCTTATAAAAGTTCTTTTTTATATAATACATTAAATAAGTAAATATGAAGTACAGAAATGTTATACTCTTCAAAAGCTTCTTTCAGTTGTACTGCAAGATCACTTCTTGAAAGAATCAAATTAAAAGGAGATTCAGAATGACCTATAAGAGGTCCCAATATTAAATATAAATATTTATATAATTAAAAATATCTTGAAAAAGTCTAAAATAATACACTTTACTTACATGAATACAAAATTGCAGCAGTCCTTTGTTACACTGTATTTCATTATATCTTATGTTTTGTAGAAAAAAGATTCATTCAACCTTTGTAAAATTGCCTTTTATATTGTTTTTCTTTATGTTCCAATATGCAGAATATAACAAAGGGCTACTGTATCACACAACTATGCATATGCATAACATAAAAAAAACTACACATGCAACTATTAGAATTATATAAGTTACATAAATACACTGACTGAGAGATATATAGAACTGTAGTAACTTTTATTTTACTTTTTGTGCAATTATTTGCAGATAAATAATTACAGATAAATAATTCCTTTTTTAATGTACATGTAAATAATAGATTCAAAAATAAAGTTTTTTTTTAACCCATGTCCACTCTAAAATGTTATTAAAATTTATAATAAGTTCTAATTACACTATAAATAAATTTATTTTTTACTTTATTTTGTATAAATAAATTTAAACTTATGTATTTAATAAAAATTATCTGTTGAAGAAAACTATTTCCATTAAAAAAAATTAAAATTCTTTTAAATACAGACATACAAATTATAAAAACAAGATTTTTTCATTATAAAGATGATGAGATCTCATATGAATAAAAAAAAAAAAAAATTAAGTAGATTATTACTTTAATCACCTTCTGGTAAAGAAGCAATTTCATCATGGGCATTTTGCATGAGTTTTACTTGAGATGTTAAGTAGCTGCATCGGTATTCTTCATGTCTGATAGCTATCGAGAATCTGTGACTCAAATCATGATAGCAATCTACTACAGAGTAACTTGAATCAGACTGCAAAAGGCAGGATAATAATAAAAACAAGACATCTAAGTTAAAAACAAAACATTAAAAATAAATAATACATGCTGGACTACAAATTCTTTGCGATTACAACAAGGAACCTCATAAAAATTAAATGCTATGTTAGGTAATTTTACTAATAAAATATGCATAATTTTGATATCAAGCAGTTTTATAATCCCAGCCCTTTGCATCTCACAGCAACATATTACAAGTTCCCCCAGCTGGAAATTTCTAGCTTATAAAAATGCCAGAACAAGATCTTTTAACATTCAAATTGCATATGAGATTGAGCATGATTATGCATAGAAAAATTAAAAATAATCTTAACTAATTAGAAGTTTTAAAAATATTTTAAATTACATAATAAATATGTATATGTAAGAATATTTATTTTTTAAAATTCAGTACAGTCATTATCTATATTCATGTAAAATAAGTTATTAGAAGAAAATAATAATTAGAAAAAAAGGATAGCAGGGCTATTTTAAGTTCTAAAAAGTTATTATTTTACCTATTAATTATAATTATTAATATTATTTTAACATTATTAAATACAATTTCTCAAATTGAAAAAAATTTTAATGAAACTTTGATCTAATTCAGTTGTATTATTGTGTTAATAATGCTAGATAGTTTTAAATAAATATTGAATTAATAGTAATTTTTTTTAAGATAGTTTCATTTACTCAAGGAAAAAAAAAAAAAAAAATGTTCAAATCACAGAAAAATTGAAATATATATATTATAACTAGTTAAAATCTTAAATATCAATGAATATTCTTAAAAAATTGAACAAAATGAGTAGGATGAATAACTTTAGCTTTATACTGACTAATATATACATAATTTATTACAAAACTTATCTGCAAAAATACAAACACTTAATGAATTTATTTGATTTTTAAATAAAAATACATACTGGAAGAGCAAATACTACATGGAACATTGTGATGGTAGTCTTTTCTCTATTGGAAATATGCCTTAAATAAGTTGGATGTCCAATAAAACGGACATTTTCAATTTTCAATTCAAATTTTTCTCCACATAGTTCTGGTTTTACTGCAAATAATGTTGATAAAAGTTTGTCATCAAACCTGAAAATTAATAAATTATCAATTGCATTTTCATATTAATGCAATACTATTAAACTAACATATTAATGCAATAATTTTATGCATACAATAATTCAAGTTAATAAAGTATGCAATGACTACAAAAAAAATTTTTTTTGTTATTTAAAATTGTAAATACATTAATCTAAAAATATGTAGAGTAATTTACTAAACAATTATAATTGTATAAACACACATTATAAAAATGAAATTATAATGAAGGAATATTTTACATCAGATATAGAGAAAATATTTGTCTACTAAGTTGACAGTACAAAATAAAGTAGGAATTTCAAATTTCCTTCCAACTCTTTCAAATACATTAAAAGAAAGGATAAACAAAAATAGAAAATAAGAATGCTTTTAGATATATTCATTAACATATGAAAAGAAAAAAATAAGAAAAAATTTACCCTGTCAAACTGCATTCACTAGGTTCAAAAAATTCTTCCCTAAAATGAGTAAAAAGTTAATGTATTAATTTTAAATAATTTTACTATTTAATTGCATATTAGTTTTCACAAAAAATTTATTTTCTATCAAAACCTTCAGATATTAAATAGGTTCACACAGCTTATACTAAAAATATTTGTTATTAATCATCATACATAAAAACATTCAGAGTTTCCCCATCTGTATTTACATTTTTAATTACCAGTTTTTAAAAATTATAATAATTCTATAAGAAATAAATTTTTAGTAGCTATATTTTACATTTAAAAACCAATAGAAAATAATAATAGTAGCATTATAAGTTATTGATAGGATAGGATATAAAAACTGTTCTAAATTCTAGAAAATATGGAGAAATAAAAAGATTTGAGAAATTTTAACTTTTAATGTAATTACCTTTTTGTAATAAATTGGTAGGACTTGTGTCCTGTTCATGTATAAAACAAACAACTCAGTGGTGATGACGGGTAAATGTATAAATTTGCATTCCTTATGGGAGAAAAACTAGAAAACTCTCACAGACAATCTCTACTGTGGATGCAAGATCTTTATTTTTATTTAATGCAAATTAAGCATTTATGTTGTTGTAACATATGGCTTTATTGGACATCAATCCATTACAAATATTTATTTATTATTTTTACACAATTCTTAGGTGTTATTAATACGTCCTTTACATGAAATTCATTCTGCATATGGAAGATACTGAAATTAGAAATGATTGTTTTGAAACAATGCTGAACAGTTCAGTGTGAAACTTTTCTAGAATTTTAATTTTTTTAATTTTTCTGTTCTTTCTTTTGTATTTAGTTCTTTTAATTTTTCGAAAATATTCTATGAAACAACTTTTTGCAGAACATTGTAGATGTTCTTTTTAATGAAATTGAAATTCATATGCATTTGGCATATTCTAAGTCTAAAAATCAATGAATTTAAAAAGATCAGAAAATTATGAAAAGTAAAAAGGGCTTTCTATGAGCAGTAAGAAGTATAAATAATAAAGGAATATATATTTAGATACAATAGAATATTGTTAAATGGGTAGGAGGTAAAAAATTATGAATTATGGCGATTTTTTTAAAAGTTACTATTTTAAACGAAAAGACAGCCATACAGCCTATTCTATCTCAGCCTATTAAAGTTAATTTTAAAAATATGACAAAATAAGAACTGGAATATTCATTGAATGCATAATAAATAGTTGAATAACAATAATTTTTTAATACATCGTTCAATAGTTTTTTTTTTTTTTTGGCATAAACCTGAGCTGTTTGAAGAACTATATTTCTTTTGTGGAGGCAATATTCTTGTAATATAAATAATATAGTTAAGTTGTCCACAATAGTTGTATTGATGTTTTTATGAGAATATACAAATTATAAATGTTTCTGTGTATTAAGCATGAAATTTGTTTTATCATGTTTGGAAACTCAATAGCTTACTATCAAGCTGGGTAAAAAGAGAATACTTACTGAAGAATATGCAAATCGTCCTTACTGTCATCTAATAATGCATAAGGACTTTTTTTGCTTTCTATTAAAAAGAAATATCAATGTCATTAATTACAGGTTAAAGTGAAAATAAAAAGTCACAAAAAAATGCATTTTATTATCATTAAACATATTTAAAATATAATTACAATTAGCTTTATGATTATGAAATATAATTTCTTTAAGTTTAAGTAATTGAGTAACTACATTTAAGAATCAAATGTGGTAGAAATTTTAAACTTCAAAACTTATAAACAATCATTCAGTATTTTGCTATACTTTAAGAAGTCTATGATTTCTACCGAAAACTATTCAGTGTTACTAAAGCACTGCTTAGCCATACTGAATAGGTTTTTATAGAGGTCAAAATTTCATTGAAAGAAAACATTATTCATCCAAAACTTTAATAAATTTTTATTAATAAAAAAAAAATATATGATTTAAATTTAAAAAAATTTTTTTTTTTTTTTTTTTTTTTTTTAGTTAAGTAATATTTTTTAAAAATTCGTTAACATAAATGTTAATGCATTATAACTATAATGATAAGTTTTTAAGTAAGAAACTTTTAAAAAAAATTCTAATACTTAAAAAAATTGTTTTTTTTTTTTTTTTTTCATATTTATTTTAAGTATTAGTACACTTATTTATCAAATACTATTTTGTTGAAGTGGATTATTGCTTTTCAGATTAATTTTATTTCTCTTTTGATCATTTATCAGAAAATATGTATTATATAATATCATTTATCAGAAAAAAATATTATATAATAAAAATATTATATAATACATAATTGAAAGAAATAATTTATAAATATATGTAATATTATCTTACAGATTAAATCTAGAATTACCATAAAAATAAATAAATATTTAAATACAATGCAAATGTCAATTTCTCCATTTTTAATTTTGAAATAATATCTTGGAAGTTCCTTTTATTTTTTTATGCTAATTTTTCTTATTTTTAAAATATAAATTACATTATTAAAATCAGAAAATTAATAAATGAACATATCACTGAAACTG
Organism: Caerostris extrusa; assembly: GCA_021605095.1. Classification (NCBI taxonomy): domain Eukaryota; kingdom Metazoa; phylum Arthropoda; class Arachnida; order Araneae; family Araneidae; genus Caerostris; species Caerostris extrusa. The sequence goes on along the minus strand of BPLR01020236.1, from coordinate 80,206 downwards.
AAACTACTAAAGGTTTATAGAAAAACAAACTGAATAGAATGTTATTAGTCATTTTAAAAACAATATTTGAGAAGTTTATATCAATATTAAAGATAAATAACAAAATTAGGTAAAATCTAATATCTACAAATATAATAGTGTACAACATTAAAAGTATTCTGATAAAAAAAAAAAAAAAAGGAATCAAATTTAACAGAAAATAATTGGGAAAAATTAAAATTTAGTATTACTGTCAAATAAGTTCACAGCATTTATGAACTAGGTAGAATTTCTCAAATTGTTCACTTACTCTTACTATCAGTGTCTTTATTTATTTCAGCAGCATATGGATACCTGAAAAGCAGACGGTCCCCTTTACTACCAGAGGTTACCAAAAATAAGCCTATTGGATTTGTTTCATCCATTTGAAAACCTTAAAACAATCAAAATAAAAACGTAAATACATATTTAAATCTAGTAACATCAAATAAACGGATATTCAAATTTTTTTTAGGAATTAAAAAGTAGTTTCAATGAATTTTTGAACTATGTTTTGTTTGATTTTCACTCTAAGTGTAATAAGAGATAAATATAAATTCGTTTCTTATGTCTTAACATAAAATGTATACTTTTCATTGCGCAAGTTTGTACAGATATAGTTTTAAAGATAGCTCTATCTTAACATTCCAGAGTAGATGAGAAAACTGGAGTTAAAATATATCGTCTTTTACAGTTTGTAATCTTCCTTTCTTTTATTTTTTTTCCTAGGAAAAATAATTAATTTTAAAACAGAAATAATAAATACACAATTTTTATTTCATAAAAATATTTAATTAAACTTCGTCGATTATTTTATTACCTTATATACATTAATATATGTTTAAGAATTATTATTCTACGAAAAACGTCAGGTAATAGACAAAATATAGAAATAAAATACTTTAAAACATTTTACTTTTAATTAAACTCAACAAAGCAAATAATGAAAATAAACTGTCTTTCATGTTGTCTGCTCAATTTATTATATTGCCAATATTTTCCGTAAAAAACATTTCATTTTTAAAATTTTTAATTCTATATAAATTAATCAGTTTTAAAAATAAAAATAACGTAATTATTAGGGTTTTTAATAATAGAATAATGATTTTTTTTCTTCTTTTCGATTCTTAAATTTTTAGTTTTTAACCTAAAACTATTTCAGCAAGAAAAACATGCGAACTCTACTTTTCTATTGTCATATCTGATACTTAAAACAAAACAACTATGGCGGCCTCCATGGATATTTCAGAAAATACTGTTATTTATAAATTATTTTGTGCAAATAATGATGGAAATTACAACACGATTAGTCATGAAGCATTAGAAATATTTGCTGAAAAATATGTATCACAAATTACTGGTTTTTTACGTCGTTATATTTGGCAAAACGATCCTTTTAATTTACGAATTGCTGAACCAGGTATTTATTTTGAATAATATCCATGTGTTAATTTTTTAATTTTAGAGATATTATATGTTTGTCTTACATTTTGAATATTTCAGGTTCATTTCCTCATTTGGAAGGAGTTACAACTTTTGAAGATAATGTAGAAGATGAATGGTTTATTGTATATCTCTTATTTTATTTGTCCGAAAGAGATAGGAATTTAGTTATACAGTAAGTTTTACTCAGTTTAATTGATATGAAAGATATTTTGCATTGATATGTCATAAAAATAATTATTGATGGCATGAAGCGGTACTGAAACGCTTAATTCTATCTAACTTTAATTCTATATACTTTACTTAAATTCTTCCCAACCATACTTTAATTCTATGTAACTTCTCTTCTACGAATTTCGATCGAATCGAAATTCGTAGAAATATTGAATTGGTTAACAATCACATGTAAAATCGCTGCGTAGAGGGACAAGGATTTGTTGGTTTTTTTTTTATTGCGAACTTAGAGACAAAAATGTTTTGTGTTTTTATCTGAAGTGCAACCCTACCACTAGCTGGCAGAATTTGAGGAAAAACGGAAATAAAGAGTGTTTTAAAGGGATTACAAATTGCAAAAATAAAACAATTAGAAATATAAAAAAACAACAAAGAAACATAAAACATATTTGTAAGAAGTACAAAAAAGTGTAACAGAAATGTAATGTACCCCCTGGTGTGAAAGCATGATCTGGGACAAACAGGACGAGGATCACTAGGATTTGTATATGTAAATAAAATGCTTTAAAAAGAACTTTTGAGGACACATTATAACTTTGCCACATGAATTCTGTCAGATAGTGGTCAAACGAGTTAATCACTTTTCATGCGCCATTCAAGCAAATCTTTGAATCAACGAAGCATTTTACCTTGGCATTCCAGATATTTGAAGAAATCCCTATTATAGCACCCAGTGCCATAAGTAATGAATAGACTTTCCAATAGTAACATTCATTTTGATTAAATGTCATGTTGAATAATTTCTTTTAGTAAACCAGAAAAAAAAATAACTGGAATAAAACCAACTGAATTATAAACTATTTGTGTTTTAATAAACTTTAAAAACTTGACCAATATACATATTGTGTAAAAAATATTGGGAATTAATAAATAAAACACATAAAAATCAATCATCCATAAACATTTATCCGTTCAACTAGTTTTCTTTTATGGCCTCAGTCGTGTCAAAACATTTTTCTCAAAATGGTAATTTTGATTTTGGGAACTAGAAATAGTCCCATGATATATATAAGATGAATTCAGTACTTTATCAATTACATTCTTGTTATTTCATTCATTGTTATGGTGAGTCTGTAGAAGCTTGAGAAATTATGTCTTACCAACCTACTTTCGATTGCTCTTTTTGGAAAAATTGAGCTCTTTCAAAACCAATCATGCAGCGATATGTTCCATGTTCAAAATATGAATCATAATGTTATAAATAATTAAAAGACAATTCACTTCTTGGGATAACTTTAAAACTGTTCTTGATTTTTGTCTTTTATTTGGCAATAGGTGAAGGTCGACCAGAACAAAGCAAATGAATTATCACTTCGCTGCCCTCTTTGAATGCTTTATACCATTTGTGTGTTTTTGGCATTCACTGTAGGTCTTCTATAACATTTTTAGCTATTTGACACAAAATTTAAGGCAAATTATTTGTTCAACTAATTTTTCTATTATAAAAATGGGAGAGTACTCAAAATGTTTGATTACAATAATAGCTGCTGTCAACATTATATAGCACGTCAATTGTATTACTGGAAATTAAGTCATTAAACTAATTTTCAGTAATACAGTTGACATATTGATAGTTATAGATGCTAATAGTTATTCTTTTTCTGCTCGATGAAAAAAATTAATGGAAGGGGAGGAGCTGATGGATATTTTTAGGCAGAATGTTTAATACTTTTTTAAAAGAATTTTATTATTAAGCTTGAAAGTCGATTCTACATTTTGTTCCTTAACAAGAATGTCTCTGAGATTCAAGTCATAAGCAATTCTAATGTTGCTGGTGATAATATGACCATAGTCCATTTTTTGTGAAAGAGAATGTATCTGCACAATTTAATTTATAGTTGAAAACTTTCCTACCAAACAGGAGTGTTATATTTGAATGTTTTTTTTTTTTTTTATGTCTTCTGGTTATGAGAAGTTTATGAAAGAGCTTTGGGCTATCATTGAGGTTAATTTTATGAGAAATTTTATCAAAAACAGGGTGCTGTGAGTCAAAAGGGAAATAAACTGAATCGGAGAACTCGATAGTAGTAAATTTACTTATTCTTTGTTTGACAAGATCGTAAATAAGAATTTTAAGTGAAAATTTTTGTGTTATTTTATATATATATAATATAAATTAATTTTATTTTCTGCATGCTTAATTTGTTGTTTATTTTATTCGTTTTATTTTGTACTTCTGTGAATTGAAGAGGTAATTTTTGTATCCCATACATTGAAAATTATTTAATTTACATTATATTCATATCTTCCAGAATACAAGATAATGATGGAGAATTTCTGCTGATTGAAGCTGCTGATAGTCTACCCAATTGGAGTGCCTCTGCAACAAGACTGTCACTAAAACTCCATATCATAAGTTAAAATTAAGGAATTAAAATATAAGTCATCAATAAAAGTTAAAATTTAACATGAAATAATTACTAGAGTAATAACTCTGGAAAATAAAGATAATAATAATAAGTAAAAAATAGAATTTATGTAAAAATTAAAAAATAAAGATTTTTAAAATAAAATGATTAAGAGTGAAGAAATAATTAGGGGTCCATTGCACATGCCAGCTTAAAATTACTGAAGCTAAGTTAAAATTTCTAGATATAAAAATGACCAGCGGTTAAATTTATAATTAATCAAGAATCATCTTAAAGATTCAAAAATAAAAATTAAATAAAAATAAAATAAAACATGAAAGACACTTACTGGATACAGCAAACGATGAGAACGACGTGTGTGACACAGGTTTTGTGAGTCGTGGTAAACCACCAATTATCTGATTGTGAAAGAACTACCGTGCAACGTTCCCCGGGGGTTACTTTTTGCGGTCGTTTTCAGAGTCTATTGATAGCGTCTCGGGCTCGAAACGAAGAACTTCACGCAAGTTTATTGAACCCTCCGTCTTTTGACTGAGGGGAAAGAATCAAATTCGTGGAAAAGGATGGCTCTAGGCCTTTTTTGAGAACTGCGTACTGCTGGGTCGTATGCAGGGATTGCTTGAAGTAGTTCGTTTCGAATCCGAGGGTATTTTGCGAAAAAGTTACTGCAATAATTTTTGATATAGTCTAGGATCGGTTCTACGTTTAGATCTTTGTGAATTCCTTTTCGTCTGACAAAATAGGGTGCATTTACGAAATCGCTAAATCTTTTATTTTGATAGACTTGCAGCTTTCTCAGATTGACAATGGAAGCAGATGCCCATATGGGACAGCCGTACGTGAGAATTGGTCTCAGAATAGAGGTGTAAAGTAGTACTTTTAGTCTAATTGGGAGTCGGCTTTGCCTGGAAATTAACGGATTTAGTTGCTTACTGATAGCTGTTGTTTTTGCTATAGTAGCGGTTAGTTGCAGTTTGAAGTTAAGTTTTGTGTCGAGAATAATTCCAAGGTATTTATAATTATTTACCCATTTTATTGGTTGCCCGAAGATAAGAAGATTTTGTGGATTTTCGTGGCGTTTTTTGGTGAAAAGAACGCTCGCACATTTGTTCGGATTTATTTTAACTCTCCAGTTGGTAAGCCAATTTTCGAGTTTGTGGCATTGTGTTTGTAGTCTGTGTACTATGGTGTCGGTGTTGTTATGTGTGGTAGCAATAGCGGTGTCGTCAGCGTAGGTAGCTAAGTGACAGTTGTCAGCCGGGGAAGATCGTTAAAATAGTGGAGAAAGATAATTGGACCTATTAAAGAACCTTGAGGTACGCCACTGAGAATTGGCCTGGGAGAAGAAATATAATTTTCCACTCGTACTCTGAAGCTGCGCTGAGAGAGATACGAGTTAAGAAGCTTGATAAGCTGAGCAGGAAAACCCATCAGAATGAGTTTGGAGATAAGACCATTATGCCAAATCTTATCAAAAGCTTTGGCAATGTCCAGGAAAAGTATACCCGTGGATTTGCGATTGCTAAAGCCTTCTTGAATCAGTTCGGTGACTCGAAGGAGCTGGTGAGTAGTGGAGATGTTTTTCCTAAACCCAAATTGTTCAGGAAAAATTAGGTTGTGATCTTCGGAGAACTGATTTAGGCGTTTAAGTATCGCATATTCGTATACCTTGCTTAGGCTACTGAGTAGCGAAATTGGACGGAAATTGCTTGGAAGAGAGGTATCCGATTTTGGTTTTGGGATCGGAACCACCACGGCTATTTTCCAGCAGCTTGAAAGTGACTTTTCTCCATCATGAAATTCATGATGTAAGTGAGATAAAGCACTAACTTGAATGGAAGATACTTGATCATCTTGTTGGAGATTTGATCAAGACCTGGAGCTTTCTTGTTGTCAAGAGTTTTGATATAGTTCCAAGTTTCAAGAATTTGGATTGGAGGCAGATTATTTGTGTGTATGGATTGTAAGAATTCGTCTACTTCGTTGTTGATTGTGTCAGAGAGTGCTCTATTCTCTATATCGTAATTTGGTTCAAATTGATTTTTTAGGCTGTCGGCTATAACTTCGGCTTTCTCCTGAGAAGTTAAAGCCGTAACACCGCTTGGGCCAGTTAAGGGCGGAATGTCACTGTGTGGTTTTCCTCCAAAGAGTGTTTGATTCCGGCGTTAGTGCCTGTATGTTTCGCTCCCATCTTTTGTTTACGTAGGAACGAATGGTGTCTTTTATGTCGTCTTTTAATCTGTAATAGTTTCTAAGGTCGTCTGGTTCGTTGCCATATTTTCCTGGCGTGGTTTCTGCTTTTAACTAAATCTTTAATGTATTTAGGAAGGCGGAGGTTATTGTTTGAAAATTTTGGTCTCGAGCTATTCCGTAGCGCTTCTTTCATTGTGTCGACTACGTTGGAGAGTGCTGTGTCCGCGTCCGTCGGGTTGCTTAAATTCAGCGGTGGGAGTGGTTTTGTTTGGAGAAGGTAGCGAAAGTCTTCCCAATTGGTTAAGAGCTGCTGGGGGAGTTTCAAGTTTGAGATGTCTGTTTCCAGTTCTATTATGACTGGAAAATGGTCTGAACTTAATTCATTTAAAACATTGATGTTGTAATTAAATGGGATGTTTTTAAAAATTGCTAAGTCGAGTGTACTGTAGACGTTTTTATAAAAATCGACTTTAGTAGGAACGGTGGGAGCTATAAGCTTAAGTTCAATTCTACTTTTAATGAATCTATGTAGAATTCTGCCGGAGTCGTTTTGATTACCAACGTTCCATTGTGAGTGTCTTGCATTGAAATCTCCAGCAACTATGACATTCGCACCTATGGAGAGTATTTGGCTTAAGTGGCTAGCCGAAAGAACTTTGTATACACCCCCGCTCGAGCATTGTGAGTAGTAACTGACAATTTTGAGAGGCGGGCTATTTTTTAACTTGACTTCTATGGCTGTGGCGTCGACTCCTTGATAATAAGGGAGCGGAAAATGATGGTGTTCGATGTTGCTTTTAACGTAGATGCATGTCCCTCCTCCCGGACGTGAGGCATTGATGTTAGCTCTATCGGTTCGGTAGACGCGATAGTTGGGAACCAAAGGGGTGGGATCCCCCGGGACTAGGAAAGTCTCCTGCACCAAAAAGACGTCAAAGTTCTTTTCTGAGAGAAATTCTCTGAATTCATGCTGTCTTGCCCTTAGGGAACTTGGGTTCCAGGTACCAATTGAGATAGTGTGCCAGTTGGTATTAAATGTTAATAGTTAATTTGCATTAACTCTCGAATATTACGAGAGCTTGGTCTACACCTGACGGCGCTTGTCTTAGTTGCGGTAAGCAATTTTTGAAGGCCTGTAGTAATTGTGGGCCGGCGATGCCCTGATTCATGAGAAGAATTAAACTTTTTATTATTTCGGAGCAAGTGGCACCTTCATCTTGTGCCGATTTTTCCTGATTTAAATTTACGTTAGAATTTTGAGTTAAAGGTGGAAAATTTTGCCTTTGCTTGTTCGCGATAGCGTCAGCGTAAGAGAAGGATTGATTTACCTGTGTCACAGGAGATGGCAGCACTCTTGGTTGTCTGGAGACGTTCTTTCTGGCGGTGGTGGGTGCCGGGTTGCTGATGGGAGCGGGAGCTTTGTTTCCCGGGAACTTCGGGCATTGGCGCCAGTTAGCGGCGTGATTTCCGTCACAGTTGCAGCATCTCAACGGGTGTTCGAGTTGTGATACTTGAAAAATTAAGTTAAAAAATACTTTCAAATTCATTTTACTCAAATTAAGGGATTCAAAATACCTGCATCATTTTGAAAGAGTAAAACAATTTCTTATTTCTTTAGGAGAATTTTGGTTTGAATAAATATAACTTGAACCTAACAACATGCAAAATAATAAAACTGTTCAAAATAAATTTAATGAATAGTTTTCTCTTGTTATGCTTGCAATTGATCTTTGTTTGATATAAAAATGGAATTTAAAGGTTGATTTTAAAATGGAAACCTCTTTTTGCTAACATATATCTATGAAAAACTTTTTCAGTCATGATTATTAACAAATCTAAAAATTGAACTGCATGACTGATGAAAATTAAATCAATTATGTGCTTGGCTACTGTAAAAACTAAATCAAATAGAAAACACTTATTACGTTGCCGTAATATCACTGTTGCGTATTCTTATTAGTTTATTATCTTTCCTTCCCTTATGAATAATGTAAAAATATATAATGTGATTGATAACTTTCATATTTTTGTGTTACCTCTCATAAATCATATTGCCTCTTAATGTTTTTTTTTAATGAATCAGTTTATCATTGCCCAATTAAATATGCTTTGTGGTTTATATATAGTTCTTCATGTTACAAAACATATGTTATTAAAGTTCTTCCAAGTCAACAAGTTTTTGTTGTCTTTGTTTTTATTTGTAGTAAAAACTCAAAAGTTTAGATATGGGGATCAAGAGTGCTTTAAAATATTCTATATTCAGAATTTCAAAAACTACTATATTGTTTTTTTTTTTACTATAACTACTATTTTTCATTGGTTATTTTTAGTGTTTCTGAATATTGAATAATAGAGTAATTAAGTCAATTTGTTTAAATGTTCTAATAACAGTATAAAAGAATGTTTATCTGAATCTAACATAGAGATCAAGATATTTCTGTATCTAATATCAAGACCAAGATATTTCTATTATATATATAATTAGATATTTAAATATTTCTATTATATATATATAATTAGATATTTGAATATTTCTATTCTAGATATAACTGTAAAAAAAGTATATATTTTTGTTTCTGCGTTTTACTGAATTGTTATAATAACATCATATAGACTTTTTACATAAAATTACTTGAACTGAAATTAATTAATATGTATTAATTTTAAAAGGTAATGTGTTTTATATTTCAGTTTATTTATATTTATAAATGTTTTAAATAAATTGTAAGATAATTAATAATTGTGTTAGTAAAATATTATGATCTATATTATTTTCTTTCACCAAAGCTATCCTATGAAAATTGATGAATACAAACACAGAGCTCATTGTTATGTTCCCTGTGCTGTTGCAGCCATTTTAAAAGAAGATCCTAGTATTTTACCACATGCTGTGAAAGCATTCTACTTAAGGGACCCCATAGATTTGAAAGTACACATGTATTTTATTTTAAAAAATTTTTAAGTACTGTAATAAATTCAATTTCTTATATCTTAAAAATGTTTTATTTTCACAGGCTTGTCGGGCTATGAGATATTTTGCTCCAGAAACCAGAGTTATGACAGAAGTAAGATTTAAAATAATTTTAATTTGTTTAGTGCTCTTATTAATTGCAGATCATTTTATGTAGAATGCAAAAGTGTTTTAAAAAATAAAACAAATTTGAATTTATATTTGCAGATAACCTTTACTCGCTGTCTTTATGCACAATTGTCTTGTCAAAAATATGAACCTGATAAAATGACAGGATGGAATTTGCCATCTGATAAACATCCTGATCGAAAAGCTCATGAACTTGGCATGAAATTAGTGAGTTTTCTCATTTTGTTTTAAAATTTTATCTTTATACTCAAAATGTTTCATTTAAATTGGAAAATGACAGTTGATAATTAATATTTCATGAATGTAAAGGTTGTTTAACAGAAACATGTTGTGCTAAAATTAAATTAATAAAGTCTGTAAAGGAAATATCAAAAGGTAGTTTATAAGTGATTCAAATATTATAACAAGAGGCCATTCCCATTGATAGGTAGTTTTATATTTTTTATTGCCATAATTTTGAATATTAGAAAATTTACTAGTAAACTTTCTCTTAAATGTTTTTAAATATACTTATGTATTTACTATTGAAAATTTAATTTAATTTAATTTTTTTTGATGTTTCGACTACTATCTAATAGGCTTGTGGTTTTGAAATACTGGCATCAAATGTCCAAAAGAAAATGCAGGTGGAAGATGATGATGTTGAACATGATTTCAGTAGTGATGTTCGGTGGAAACGTTTTGCCAAAAGCTTGAAAGATAAAGGTTATTTCAGAGTATGTATGAAAATAATTTTATTGCTTTATTTAAATTTTATTATTATTTTTAAATGTAGTACTGTAGTAGTTTTATTGAAAATAAAGTAATATAAAGAACATTTTTATTCAATAAAAATGTGTCTCTTTTTATTTTATTTTTTTTTTTTTTTTTTATTTATTTATTTATTTTTTAAAGATTTTTCTTTTATCATGAAATCATATGGGAATATGATATCATGAAATCATCACACAATGATCTGATTTCTTAGGAAAAGCATTTAAATCTGAACTAAGTGAATGAAGATGGGGCTTAAACTATGACAATTCTTATGAAAATTTGTAAAAAAAATTTAATATTACGCATAGAATAGTTATAGTAAATAGTTTGTCTTATTAAATATGTAATTTCCTCTTTTGCATTGGGATGTTTGATTAATATAATTTTATTGTAAAAATAGAAAAAAGAGCTTTAAAGTTAGTAGATAGAAACAGCAGGAAAGAATAAATATATTTAACAAGTATGAAAAAGGGAAAATATTATTAAATATTTATTGGGATAGAATTTATTTTCCTATATAAAATAAGAAATATGCATAATTTGAATGTTTTGTGTGCTAAAAATATTAAGATTATTCATTATTCCACTTGTTCTTATTGCTCACCAGTACATAAAAACTACATTTTCTTGTATTTGCAATCCATAAATTTACAAAATGTTACTTTTTAAATTCTAAGCATCAAATCTTAAATGATAAATTTTTGTATATTTATATCAGAAATTTTTATTTGTGTGCCTATATATATATTAATATATATTTTTATATGCAGGAAATGTATTTATATTTTTGATCTTATATTTTTTTAAGTGTAAGTTACACCATATATTCTCACCATATTAGTAAAGTTTAATTTCTATCCATTTAAAATTAATATTTTATTACCTTTTATTTTGTTGTTAAATGTGTTTTTGATTAGATCTGGTTGTTTTTTCCCCCATTACAAAAATATGAAAAAAAAAAAAAATTTTAAAAAATCAATGTAAGTAATTTATATATGTTCTATTAAGAGTTTTTATTGTCAGGAATATCAATAAATCATAGTAATTTGAAAGTCAAAAGTATGTAAAATGATTATATCATAAAGAAGAGATTAGGAACCACTCGTTAAATAATGAAATATTTTTTTTTTTTTTAATGAAAAATTAATGTTTCAAATGTTAATTGAAATTAAAAATATTTTATGTTATATATATATTTTTTATAACAGGATGAGGTAGAAGGTTCCAAAATGTATAATACACTTTTACTTCAAGCCAAAGAGTTCTATTTGTCTTCTTTAAAGCACGGGACTTCAGAAAATGTCAACCCAGGTGTACGTGTGCAAAAGCTTCTGAAAACAGCAAATGCAAATTATGAGGAAATGAAAGAGGCTGAAAAAACATTGAGACCTCCAGATGGTATAACATCATTTATTATTTTCAAACTTTTCAATTCGGAAAAAAAAAAAAAAATAGATCAGAAATACTTTTCAATTATTTATTTGTATTTAATTGCAACCTTTGACATTTAAATTATTTCAATAAGCACATATTCAAATCATTAATTCTTACTTCAATTTGCCGATTTTTTTTATGGTTGCAAATATTTCATGGTTCATGCTATTTTTAGTTGCTGTTGCTGCAGTCCACAAACAGACTGATATATAATAAATAAAAAAATTTGCATTTTTGCCAATAAAAATGTTCCAGTTTAATCTACACTCCTGTATCCCCAAAGAAGTCATCAATGTTGTAACTCCAAGTATATTTCTAGTTCCTTTAGTTTACCATAAATTATATTCAAATTCAATTCAATTCTCACTTTCCCATCTCCAGATGTTTGCAATTTGATAGCCATAGAGGGAGGGGGAGAAAGAAAAGAATTTATAGGGTATTTTATTTGGATTATGGAAAGAATTTTTTGTACATTGAACTTCTCAATGTTTTTATTGTTAAATCTAGAAAACTACAGCCCTAGAAAAACTATTCAATTAGATTAGAATTGACTTTAATTGAACAGTCATACATAGATTTATAGAAAATGTGGAGATATCAAGAAATCAAAATGAATATAATAGACCAAGAATGGCCATTCCTGGAGCTGAAGAAAGCAGACATGAACCTGTTTAAAAGAGTTAATAAACTTTATTTTCCAAAGCCGAGTTATATGTACTAGTATATTTAAATTAAGGAATTGCATAAGTAAAACTTAAAATGAATTGCATCTTGATTGAAGAGTGTTGGTTTTTAAAAAAAAAGTAAAAAAATGTCTTTGTATAATTATAAAATTTTATGTTTATTTCCTTCTTAAAATTGATTCTTCTTTTTAATTAATTGCTATTCAGAGTTTTGCCAAACAATATAGTTCAATTATAATTAATAAGTAGCATCTTTTAAATAGTATTTTGGATTAACTATGTGACATTTTCAATTATGATGAAAAAATGTGTTTTAATATAGGAATGGATGAATAAATAAAAATAAAAATTTCTTGAGTTTTGTATTAGTTGGAAATGGCTGTCTTGGAATGATGGTTTTGTATTTTAAAATCAAAAATTTAGTTTTTTAAAAGAGTTACTTATTTCAGATGATAGTTGGATGGATATCACTCCTGAAATTTTGGATTCAATGCTGGATAAGATGCGCAATCAACCAACTGAAGCAAATATTGTTAAGACACTGACAGGAGGACTGAAATCATTCATGAGTAGCCGCTCAGATATTGAAGGAGTTGAACCAACCCTCTGCTCTCAAAAGAAAAAAAAGCAGAAGATTAATTTTGACCCTGATGCTTTTACAGATGCAGTTAATAAAATACTTGGTATGAAAAATATTTCATATAATAGCTTTTTTTCCTAAGAATATTTTAATGAAGAAAAAGTTATTAATTATTGCTTTAGTTATATATAGATGAAATAGATATTATAGATAGATTTCATTTTTTAAAAGGTATTTTAGTGTAACCAATAACATCTTAAATTGTTGTAGGAATAATATTTCCCAAAACATTATTTTCGTATTTCTAATGACATAGACATTAGACATATATAACATCTTCATAAATTCTTGGATTTTGCTGAAATTTCTCTGTTGAATTTTACATCACATTTCTTTATCTAGTAAGAGAAAATTGAAAATATGTGCAGCATGGATTTTTTATGTAATTTATTCACAATTCTCATATTGAGATGTTTTTTTATGAAATGTTTCTTTTTTCAAACAGTAAATAGAATAAAATAATATGTTTAATTAATAATGTTTTTATGTATTTATAGGGCAACATTAAGAAGATTATATCTGTATATTTCTAATAAAATTGTTTCGAACACAATATTTATTTTTGTTTTATTTTAATCAGATTAATTTAAGTTAATCTAAAGGGTCACAAAATAATTTTTTTAGTTAATTTTTTTTTTTTTGTGTCAGATTTAGGATGCTTTTCATTATTCCCAATTTGTATAACTTGATTCATATGATATTTTTAAAATATTCCAACCTGATTATCAAAACTGATTTTACATTTATGTATCTTTAAAATGATATTATAAAAGTTTCTTGAATATGATTAATAATAATATATTTTAATTTGTCTTAGAAATTGTTGTTCTACTTATTTTTAAGAAATACAGAAAAGTATGAACTATAAAGTTGATAGATACATGTTTGTATTAAATTTCTGTAGATTTTCGGATACCAAATTCTGATGATGATGGATCCAGTTCTTCCATGAGTGGGTATTCTGACGATGATGATGATGATGTGACTTTGGGAGAAGGTAATCAAAGTAAGAACTGTTTTTTATTATTTTAATATTTTTTTCAGAATTCAATACTATGTATATTAAAATTATCATATGATTGCTTAAGTGTATGCTTTTTTTTTTTTTTCTAAACTGAAGATCAATAGTAATGAGACTGAATAAATGAAACTTTTTACTATGGCTACACTTATATCAACATTTACATAATAGATAAAAATTAAAAAATAAGTAAAAACAATCATCATTTGTTTAAAAATAAATATAAATTTAGATCTTTCCATCGCAATTAACCGTATACGCTATATATAATTAAGAAAATTATTTTCAGAATTTATGTAAATATGCAAATCATTTAATTTCATTGATATATATTATAACAACACCAGTTTATTTTACAATGTTTCAAAAATAAATTTGACTTTAATTTAAAAAAAAAAAAAAAAAGAGTTGAATTATTTTAGTTTATTTTTATACCAAAAAAGTATTATATGCTTTTAGATTTTTTTTTTTTCTCATAATGAAATGAACTTTAGTTTAAAAAAAAACCATTACTAAATTTTTAAGTTTTTTTCTCTTTTTTCCTTATTAATTATCTATTTCTCAAGAAGGTTGTATATGTTTTTGCATTGTATCTTTGGATATTTGTTAAATATTCATTGATAAAATGTACTAATTACATATTATAGGTAAATTCAATGTGAGCAGCAAAAAAAAGAAGGCCTTGGATGATATGCAGGATTATATGGATCAAATGGACCGGGAACTTGCAAAAACAAGCATTGGTTGCAGTTTTGAGAAACTACCTCCTACAGCTACTATGGAAGAAGCAGATATTGTAAGAAATCATAACTTTTGGACATTTGTATTAATTGTAATGTCTGTGTCATAATGTTTCCGTATTCTGTATGTATGTTTCTGTATGTATGTATGTATGTATGTATGTTTTGGCTTTCTTTTTATTTCATGTTTTCTGATTTAACATGCATTCTGTATGAATCACCAGCATAATTAATTCAGTTTTGGCTAGCATTAAAAAAAAAAAAATTTCAAATAAAACCTATAGATAATCTTATTTAGTGATTAGGCTCAAGGAGGGAAGAGGATAATTAATTCAGAACCAAATGGTGGAGGGGGATAAGGATAATCATTTAAAAATTTGGGGTACAGTGCTGCAGGCTCCTTGTGGTTCACCCTAAGTAATTCTGAATCTGTATATAGCTGCCATTTAAGTGGCAAAGGCTTTAACTCAAAGTGTTAAGCATTCAAAAGCAATAGCATTTTTATTTAGTGAAGTAAAATGCACATTTTAAATCAATTCTTATAAATTTCTTTTTTTTTTTAATAGTTAATGTGTTATTTTTATAGGATCTCCACTCTGACATCAATGATGAAGAAGATGGTTTCCAACCTGTTGATGTAGATCTTACTGTTCTTAAAAATATTTTGGAATCTCATTCCAGTCAGCAAGGACTCCCTGGTCCCGTAAGCAGTCTTTTATCTTCTCTAGGCCTGGAGGTTCCTGACAATTTAGATTCTTGAACAGATGTCACACATGCTATCACTTCTTGTGTCACAACATCATTTTATATTTGTAGTGATGTGGATATTTGTACTCATTCTTTTGCTGACCTTCAGCCATACTTTTTCTTTTTTTTCTTTATACACAAAAGGAAATAAATACTTTTATGTATTATATTTTGCTCTGAAGATTGGTGATAAATAGAGCTTATCAAATATATATGCTATGTAACTTAAGCATTGGCAACTAAATTATATTATTATGAATAATTATAAGAATTGAACAAGATTATTTTTTAAAAAAGAGTTTTAGATTAAATATAAAACTTCAAAATTAATTTTTCTCAATTTTAGAATGAACAATTTTCATTTATTAGTAACCACATATTTCCATTAGATTTAGAAATAACCAAATACAATAATATTTATAAGTTTAATATCTAAGTGCATTTATTTTTATTATTTTTTTAATTTATAAATAGTTTCACTTATCTTTTTAATATATTACAAATAATCTGTGCCTATAAGTAATAATTGAAATCAAATCTGTTATCTCATGTGTTTCATATACCGTATTGTTTATAAAGTGTCCTTATCGCATTTTACAATCAAATGCTAAAAAAATATACCTGCTTTGAAAAAATTACTTTCATGGAAGTTATTTTAAATAAAAATTATCTGACATTAAAAAAAAATGTAATTATAGTATTGTTAGACATGTGGCATAATATTTGAAAAGCTCTTAGGTGAAATGTTTGTTTTAGCTAATTATATATATATGATGAAGATGACTTTTTTTTTTTTTACTTATATGTGTTCAAATTTGTTTATATGCTTTTAAATTTAGCACTGTTTTTAAAGTATTAATGTAAGTACTTATGTAACTTTTCATTGCAAAGTATTTGTGTGTAATGTATAACATATAGAAAAAGAATTTTCATTGAATGTTATTTAAATTCAAATAAGAGCTAGTTCATCAAAAAGTCTTTTCATTTGTTAATCATTTTCTTTGTATTTTGTATAAGACTGATTTTTTTAAGAATCTAGTCTTTTCTAGTAATTTAGTAATTAGTATTTTTATAATTTAAAGACTGATGAGTTTTCACTGGTAATTTGGTGCCAAATGTCTTAATATTGCTCATTTGTGAACAAATAGTTCCCTAGTCAATAAGATTTTTCTTCTTCTTAATGGGTACTTTATTGTCAATGTTTATTTTAATATTAAATAAGAATTTCTTCCATTTAATAATATTAAAATCATTAACACATTAATCTTTCTAATTGCAATTTTTTTTTTTTTTTAATGTGAAAAGTAAAAATCATTTTGTTTAGTGCTCTTACTATAATGTTATAAAATTTGAAAATATTTTATGCACAATTATAATTTTAATTTTATTTTAAATATTGCTGTTGAATTTGCTTTGCTATATTATTGACTAATTGTTACAACATGGGAATATTTAGAGGGTTTTTTCAAGAATAAAGCATTTATTGATATGCTGCATTTCATGTAAAAGTCTTTTCTGGAGATTTTCAATTGGAGAAACTTTTTAATTTCATGACATTAGGTGGAAACTAATATTATTAATTATCTTACATTAAATGGCTTTATCATTATATTTTTAAAAATTTGCTAATAATCCAGGTTAATATTATTTTTTTACTTATCAAAATATAAAATCAGTAAAAGAATAGGATATAATTACCAAATATAAGCAAATCTGTGTAAAGAAGACAGTGAGGTTCTTTCTACAAACATTTTTGTATATAAGCTTCAAATGAAAAAAAAAAAAAATCCTGTAACATTCATTATATATGATATTCTATTATAATTTCTGATGTGTGTTTTGGTACTTTTCTGTTAGCAGGACAAAAATTTTGCAACATTTTTTTGTTTTGCCAATAACTCAACAAACTAGCAATGAAAATAGTTTTGCAAATTTTACTCATTTTCATAAAACAAATAACTTACTTCATTAAAAAAATTTTCTTAAACTGAAAAATAATTATTTTATTTAGCTATTTATCACGTTCCCGTATTGCAGAAAAGTACCTGTGTTTTTGCAAGATGGCAGATCCCTAACAGATTGTATAAATTCTCGGCTTATATGCAGAAATATGTAGTACTTTAATTAATAAAACTTGTGTAACAAATTTTGCTTAGTTTAAAATATGTTATGCTGTATTCTTTCAAAAAAAAAAAAAATTGTGATATTTACAGTATTTTTTTTTAAGCCTTTTTTATTTATTGTGCAATTTTTGTAATGTTTTGAGATTTTTACAATTATGAGCAAGTAGTGTGAAGAGATTTTCTAAATGTCAGTTACTTATTTTGATGTCCTTTTTTCCATTCTCTCTATGGTCTGTTATGCTTAATAAATCAATTTATTACAAATAATTTTTTGAGTGAATATTTTCTAAAAGCTGAGAAATTTTTATATAATAAAAAATTAGAAGATAATCTTATCAATAGATAGTTTGCTACTTGAATTCAAGATAATAGAATTTCAAATATTGAAAATTTTGATATAGAATGATGATTTGAAGAATGCAGAAATATATTTTGTCATTAATTTGTTTTGATCTCTATGAATCACAAATTATTCAATAACCACTCTCTTAAGATGGGTTCTTTCTAATGTTGCTATCTCAAAATATAAAAAATAGTATCTAAAAAGGAAAAGCATATTTTTACTTGTTGAACTTGAAAAAATGGAACATATTTTAAAGTAAAATTATTATTTTATTCATAATTCTTCATGAGGCAAGGGAGTAGTAAGTAGCTGCTTCTGTGGCTTCTCTATTTGTGGAAAGTGATCTTCTTCTGCAGAACTTTGTATAGTTTGAAATCCTGTGTCAGCTGCTTTTTGCAACTGTTCATTAGCAGCATCCATTGAAAGACCATGAGGTTTCATCTGAAATCAAGTTACAAATTAGGTTGAAAATAATTTGCTGAATATATGACTTTAAAAATGTGTGCATATGTGTGCTAAAACAGAATAGTAAAGATGTTAAGGAAGTGACTAATATCAAGCTATTTGAACTTGTTCATCGCAAAAAAAAAGATAAATTTAAGATAGTTTATTAATATTGCATTTTTAATTAAAGAAAATTGTAAAATTAATATATTTTTATGGGATTTATATAATTTTCTACAGAATATTGTTAACTAAGAAATATAAATATTGAAATTATCCATTAGCTTTTAATTTAAGATGAAATCATGTAGTTTAATAAATTTCATGTGGTGTTCACAATCATTCCTAGTTTTATTTCAAATTGAGAACTTATTAAACTTTTGTGATTTTTTTTCCCTCTTTCAATTATGACTAACAAAGAAGCTCTTAACATTTTACTTTAGAAAATTTTCTACTTTTTTTAATATCTTTTGATTTTTCCATGAATTTTATATATATATATATATTACACACACACAAAAGTAATTCTAAGCAATTCATCTACTTTATACATTTTTTATATAGTTAAAAAGTAATAAATACAAAAAATATAAACTATTACAGTTATATAAATTATTTAGTTTACAGTTATATAAATCATCATATTATTTTTATTATTGCTTGTTCCTGTTACCAGTTAATAACAAACCTTTAGGATAATATGTTTCCGTCATAAAATTTTTGTAAATTAACTGAATGAGAAAAATATAATTACTTTTATATTCGTTTTTATGGTAATGAGATGAAATAAAACTATTAATGAAGAAGTAGATTGAATTTTATATCTATTTAAATTTTTTTTTAATAATTTATAACATTACCTCACTATCTTTAGTAGGTCTTCTTGTTCCTTCACAGGCCTTAATCACATGATCACAAAATTTTTCCTGTAAAGGAAGATTTTCTGCAGTCTTGAATTTCCTATAATATTCGATCAAATTTTCTGTAAGCTCTTTTTGTGCGTTCCTGAAACAATATGTTTACATGAGTACATTAACTGTAGAATATATTTATACATTATTAAAATATAACACAGTTTAATTTTTAAAATATTGTTCAATTTCCATAAAAGCATTAATTTTTTTATTCTACAAGTGATAAAAAAATATTAAAAGGAAATTTTTGATATTAATTTAAATTTATGTATATATATTTATGTGTTATGGTAAATAGTTCAGTGATATTTTTTTCCAAGACTAGGACAAAAATAAACTTTTAGATATATTTAATTAATAATTAAATATATCTATATATTAATATTAGTTCAGTAATATTTAATTTAATAATAAAATATGACAATATTTAAGCAAAATTCAAAAGAAAAGATAATGAAAAATTTCTATTACATTAAAAACTTTTGAATAATTTTTAATGGCTGAAAGTAAGAAAAATAAAAAATTCATTATTAAACATTAATAAAAAATTTTTTTTATTTCTGTTACACATAAAGAAAAATGTGATAAAGTTTACATCATCCCAGAATGAAAATTATATATTTAGAAAGTCAAGGTATTATGTACATGTAAAATGTTTAGTTTTTGCACTTTATATACTCAGTTAAAAGTAAATATATATTTATAAAAGAAATACAGAAAAGATTCAGATACAAATTCAAAAAAGATACAGGAAAGAGAGTAAGTAATTTTTACTTTTTTGTAATTTATCTTTATAAATAATTTTTTAATAATTATCCTAAAATGCAAGTATATATTTTAATTAAAATTTTCTTAACTAATTGGGCTTTTGTTAAATGAATAAAAAAGCTGAAAATACATTGATTAGAAAGAAATAATAAAACTATTGTACAAACCAACTATATAGTTGCAAGCTTTTATCATTTTTGGTGGGCTAAATGTATACGAGACAAAATTGTTGATCTCGCATAGTCGACCAAGGCTTTGTTGTACAACTTTTTTGCGTCCTGATGAATCTTTAAGTAATTTGTGTAATTCTGTAAGATAACAAAATTTTGGTAGTTATCAATATCACAATTAAGAGTTAAAATGTTTCTCAATTATATATTGTTTTTAAATTAATGGGTATTAAAATAACTACTTATTTTGTTTTCCATTTTATATACATATCAATATTATTTTATTTATTTTTTGTATAATTTACCTATGAGCTAAATATTTACAAACTGATCAATTTTTAAAGAATTAAAGTAATAAATGAGTTTACAAAACTAAAATTTAAGTTATCAATAAATTTACCATATTCAATTAAATTTAATGAAAAAATGCTAATATATTTTGAAGATTTTATTATTATTTTTCATCTTAAATTTATTTTATTTATTAGTATTAAAAATATTAGTCATACATCAATACTGAAGGATGTATAATGCCTTTTTAAGAATTATTTTTAAATATATTTTAATTATTCAATGATATACCTATTATATTCTGACCTAGCTAAATATTGCTTAAGCTATTTAAAGTAAGATCCTAAATGAATTTTTAAAGGACTAATTTTCAATTTACACAAAATAAACCATGGTTTATAAAATATAAAACATGGTTTATATTCTTTATGGTTTTATTCTCTTTTACTCTAAATTAAGTACTCAAAAAATAGTTATAAATAAAAGTAATTACCTTTTAGTACTGCAACACAACCATGGCACAAAAGAGCTGTTAAAAAATTAAGTAATTTTTATAAGTAATATTTTTAGTTAATAAAATAAGAAAAAATATAGTTTAAAAGTTATGCAAATAATAAAAAAAAATTCAATCAAACTTTAAATAAATGTATATTTAATTTATTGAAAATATGTCCTGATTTACAGTAAATAGAATTTTTTTTTTTTTTTTAAATTTTATTAATTATTTTATAATTTTGATTTAAATTCCAATCCTGATAGTTAAACAAATACACTCTAAGGTTACTGTTGATCAGTAATTTTTAAAAGCAATTCTACATCAATTTTAATTCTTTTTTAAAAAGTTTTATTTTCTTTGCATTTAAGGATGAGTTTTAATATTTATAATAAAAAACAAATATATAGACTAGCAGTATAAATATAAAATAAAGTGGTCTAACACCAGAATTACAAAATAAAATAAATCAAAACCAGATTTGTCACCAACAAAATAAATGATTTCCATATTAAATATATATTTTTTTTTCTTTTCAAATTCATTCTAAAAGCCATTCATATCTAATTATGGAACTTCTGAAAGAAATATTATACAATTGCTATTTTTTATTAATTAGATGTCATAATAATAGAGAAAATGTTTGTAAATTTTTCAGACATTTTCTCTATTATTATGACATCTAATTAATAAAAATAGCAATCGTATAATATTTAATTATAAATTTCATTTAGCATAGAATTTTAATTATGAATAAATCATAATTCTGTAAAAAAAGAAAAATTAAATTAAATTAATGTCAATATCACAATTATGAATTAGTAAATTAAATGAGATATATTTACGTTGTCCAATTTTATTGGACTCGGCTGCCTCAGAAATGCCCCAAATTAAAAGGATGAAACACAGTGATAAAATAATGTAAAAGCGCATCTTGAATGCAAAACGGTCTTTCTCCGACTGAATAAACGCCCTTTCTGAAGAAACTCCATTATTATTAAAATCTATCCACCTTTAGACTTTACTAACTGATAAAGTTATACAATTGAAGAATGAGATCAAATCTTCACCACTTCAATTACGTTTTATACTTAAAGACAAAAGCAAATAGATGAGAAAAAGCATTTGCTGCTAAGAAAACAATATAAAATGATTTGACAAGCGTTACAAGTCTAGCCGGCAGCTATCATACTATGAAACGAATGAATCGGTTTTATTTGTAGATAAGTAACGTATTGTAAAGAAAGGAATGATTGAAAACGAGGGATGTGTAATGTCGTTATTATTATTATTTTTTTTTTTTTATTGTAAACACTCTTATTAGTCACATTTAATGGACAAGGTGATTATAATTAAAGTCCCACTTTCAAAATGCTGTAAAAAAGGAACCACTCTTCACAATGAGTTCAAATTTGAACTGAAAATACTTGAAGAAGGGAGAAACGGTATGGCATCAAAAAAGTTCCAAAATGAATTTTACACCGATTTTTCCCATCCAATTTGGTAAGACCTTGCCGTGGTGTATGGGCTTTCCACTAGCAGTGTCACAACTATTTGAATGACTTGGAAGGCATTTTTTTCCGTCAAAAAACCGAAACAATCAAGCACATTGAACACCACAGTTGGTTTAATGCGCAACTCATGCCAAATACATTGTAATTTCGATTCAAAATATCACTGGCAGCCGAATTCACTTTCTTTATGCCGCTTACATAGCCATCCATTAATACACTTTTGAACTTTTTTTGATGCCGTACCGTTTCCCCCTTCTTCAAGTATCCTCAGTTCAAATTTGAACTCATTGTGACGAGTGTTATTTTTTTACAGCATTTTAAAGTGGGACTTTAATTATAATCCCCCTGTATATTAATCATAGTCATTTCATATATAAATATATAGTTTCATATATAAATATATAGTCAATATTTAGTTTGTTTCGTGAAAAAAAGAAGAAAGTTATATTAATTCTACCTATTGCAATTCATTGCTTTATAATCTTTAGTGCTGTATAATCCCTGGATGAATCACATTTGTTTTCTTTAACATATAGTGGTACTTCGGTATAAGCCCTTAATCCGTTAAAGATTCTTGATCATGTACTATACCAGGCGTATATCAAATGAATATTTCTCATGAGAAATAAAGGGAAAATATTAATTCGTTCCCCTGATAAATCTATTGTTATTAGCATGTGTTATATATTGATGGAAAATGTATAAAATAATTGAAACTCTGCTATGCTGAAATTTTGCAGAGTAATAGAAATTTTTTTTCCATCAAAAGTGGAATTTGATTGGAAACCACCAATGCATTTAACAGTTACGAACAATTAATAATAAAAATACAATAATTCAATTTAATTAAATAGCATTACAAATATATATACTTTTTGGAGCTAAAAACAATCTTACTTAATAACTTCTTCAGTTACAAAATCTGAAAAAAATTTTTGAACCAAATTATTTCACATGAACTTTTTTTGAAATTTACATTAAACTACTTTTTACGGGTTCCATTTCCGGTTTTTATTTAACTGTGTTCCCGAGAATTTCGTCTAGGAATTGCTCTCATAGCTCTGATTTTACTGTAATATGTTTTTCATCTTTGTAAATAAAAAAAAAAAAAAAATAAAAAAATTGCATAACTTTTCTGTATGCTGCTGTGTCCAAAAAAGTAAGATCAATTTTCAATTTAAAATTCCCGGAGCTTATGGAATTTCAATTTTTTTTTTTTTTTTTTTTTTTTTGGTTGCTGGCACTGTCGACATCTGTGTGAAATTTGACATCAAAATATTCATTATTGTTTGAGTTGCGCTAGGTTTGTGAGACGCTAAAACTGATTCTGGCGCTTTTTGAAATGTCTGAATTAATTGACCAAAGAACTTGCATTAAATTTTGTTTGCGGAAACGTATAGAATGTTGCAGAAGGCATTCGATGAGCATTAATATATCAGAAAGAAATGTTAAGAAGTGGTATAAACAGTTTAAAGAAGGCAGAGAACGCGTTGAAGAAGAGACCTCAAGGTCGACCATCAACCTCGACCGACCAAGCTGACGTCCAAAAATGTAAAGATTTGGTGCTTGCAAACCGTTGATTTACAATTAGAGACCTTGCTGATGATGTTGGAATTTCAAAAGGAACGATCAATTCCATTTTGGGCCTCAAACGCGTCCAGTATCGATTGGTACCGAAAACACTGAATGCACCAACTCACGCTGCATTGATTCTTCGTGATTTTTCGCCAAAAATGAAACCCATATCGTTCCACAACCACCGTATTCACACCGTGCGACTTCTGGCTATTCCCTAAACTCAAAAGACCACTCCGGGGACACGGCTTTGAGTCGATTGAAGAGATTCAACGTGAATCGACATGCGCTTTGAAGACCATCCCTGCCGATGACTTTTAGCATGCACTGAGGATTGGTAAAAAAGTTGGCATAAATACATTGCTTCCGAAGGGGATTACTTTGAAGGCGCTGAAATAAATTAGGAAGAATAAATAAAGAGTTTTTGAAAAAAAATATATTTGGTCTTACTTTTTGGGCACAGTAGTAATATGCATTTATTTAATTACTAAGGAAAAAAAAAATTAAGATGGGATGATAAGTTCGGCAAATCGTGGAAAGCATGAAAACTCATTATCAAAACACTATGATTTTAAAAGAGAAATTATAAATATCAAAACTTTAAGGTTTGGATGAATGGGCAGAACATGACATACATTCAGGCCTTGATCTAATAAGAAAAATCGCAATAATGTATTTCATGTATATGAAAAATTAAAGATATTTCAATCTATTTATATTTGATATTTTTACAGCAATAAAAATATATAAGATATTTTACATCTATTAACCATCTATGAAATATAGTATATATTAAAAATAAATATTCTGTTAGAAGAATTTCTTATACAATATTTTTGTAGTATATTACACACAGAGATTGCCCATCATCGTGTTGAAAAAAAATTAATTGTAATAATAAAAAAATTAATAATTATTAAAAACGTTATTAAATAATAATTATTATTTAAAAATTAATATTTTAATATAAAAATAACAAAGCTTAATAAATAATTTAACGTTAGTGGAAAAAAATTAATACAAAATTATAATTTTAAAAATGATTAATAATAACTAATTGTGTTCATAAAACTAATTATAATTTAATTAATTAATTAACTACTAACTCCTCAGTTGTGACTATCCATGGTGGACCATGGCCGTCTGCCTACTGGTAGAATCCGAAACAGAAGACAGGGAAGATTTATCAGCCCTACTCCCTTGTCAGCATCTACAGTCATATTAGACCGGGACCTACGATTTAAAGCGGATTCCAAACCACTGCAAACGTCCATAGCACAGCCGGGACTCGAACCTGAAACAGTCACTCAGGCATCAGACCCCAATTTGATTAATTTATTTATTCAATTCCCTCTATTAGCTCACACTCTCCCTATATATATAGGGAGAGTCATCTTGTTCAAATTGTTATAGATCTTGTTCAAATTTTCAATCTTTAATAAAATACGTTTTATTCATCCACTCCAGTACAAATACATTTTTTGAACTTGTAGTGGATGACACTTGATGTTAATACAGTTTTTTCAAATATTAATTCATTCATTAAATTGAATTAATCAATTTTAATTTTTTTAAGATTTAAGTTGCATATATCTACCAATAGATGGCGCCAGAAAAACTTAAAAAGATGAATGAAAATTATTTAAAAAGGACTTTCTGCAATATCGTGAAAAAAAGTAGGAATTGACTTAACAAATTTTTTTTTTTTATATTACTTGTTTACTATATATAATTAATAAAATTAATATTAGAATTACGAAAATCCAAGAAAATTATATTTGTTAACGTCAAGCGGGGTAAATGTAAACGAATTTTATAAGTTTCGCTTTCTTTCCCTTTTCTTAAGCAAACAATAGATGAAAAAAAGTCGTGAAATTGTTAGTTCCCTTTCCTAGTGATAATTTATTTAAAAATTTCTCTCTTCGTTTGCAATAAAGCAGAAATCAATGAATGCTATATTTTTCTAATTAGACTTGTGCTAATATTAGCATAACTTTAATTTAATCACTTTGACAAGAATTAGAAGTCAACTTGAGTTGATGAAAGGAAAAATTTGATTTTAGCGGTGATACTAGACCTCGACGCTAGATAGCTTTAAAAGTAGTGTTAGTTTTAGCCACCATTGAATTCAACACGTCGGAAAGGAAATTTTTGATAGCAGTTGATTTTAACTTCTTTTAAATTTAGCGCTTTCAAGAAGGAAAGATTGATATTAGAGTACTCCCTAGGATTGCGCTAAATTTAACTCCAATTAAATCCAATTCTCACTATACTGTTATCATTTCATTTTCAATTAATCAACTCATCTGTTTACAATGATCCCAATGACCGTGTCCTATTCAACAAATAAATTAAAGATTTTTTCAATATTTTGAATGAAATAATTGACTATCTGGTGCTGAAATGATAAAAGATCTTAAATATCGAAATTTAAATTGAGTGTACGAAAAGGAATTTAGAATTCCACAATTTTTGTGTTTCTGTATACTTTGAAATTGAAGTAATTTGTTTCAAAATCAATGACAAAACTATTGTAGCATTATCTTTCCAAGTTATTATATTAGGTGCAATTATTATTGATTGACTGAAAATAAAAAGCTTACAATTATGATTTAATAACAGTATTATTTAAATGTTTTTAATTGAGATTTCGTTATTAAAATCCTAATTCTAAATCTTGATGCAGCACTTAAACTCTTCATTTACAGATTGACGAAAGTAAACTTCAATCAGACTTCGTATTCAATGATAACAGTCAAAAACATTCAACGATTTAATCGATCGCTATTCAAAAACATTTCATGACAATTTTAAATTACAACAATGAAATAAAAAAAAATTCATATTTTAATATTAAATTCTATTCAGTTTCTATTTATGTCCTTTATGTGAAAGTTATCGATTCAATAATTTAATAATGCAATTTTATAAATGAGTAATATGATTATGGTGGTTCCATTATTTTTCAATTTGTTTATAAACGAAGGATATCTCTAATAATGGCGCATATGGGAGCCACAGAAAGTATCATAGTGATCCGACACAAAACCGTTAACAGCAGTTTCCTCTCTCTAAAAAAAAAAAAAAGGAACAAACTTTGTGATACATATAACAGTTGGGCTGACATGTTCATAGGCTGACACATAGATGGCGCTACTAGTATTAAATCCATATGAATTTTAGTTAGCCCTAACCTTCAAAAGACACGTGTATAAATTTGGCAGCTGTTGCGCTATTAGTATGTCAGTTATAGCCTTTTAGTGAAGCAACTTTTTGTTAGTTTGAAAAAATGGATACAAGGGAATTTCGTGTGTTTAATAAAGCATTGCTTTTTGACAAAAAAAAAAAAAAAAAAAAAATACTATTGAAGCCAAGGCTTGGCTCTATAAACATTATTCGGACTTTGCACCAGGAAAATCAACCGTAGAGGAGTGGTTTGCTAAATTTAAACGAGGCGAAATGAGCACCGAGGACGATACACACAGTGGACGCCCCAAAGAGGCTTTTACCGATGAAAACATCAAAAAAAGTCCACAAAATAATTTCTGATAGCCGTAAAGTGAAGTTGATTGAGATAGCTGAGACCCTAAAGATATCAAAGGAACGTGTTGGACATATCGTGAATGAATATTTGGATATGGGAAAGTTCTGTTCAAAGTGGATGCCACGCAGAGCTCACAATCGACTGAAAACAACAACGAATTGATGATTCTAAGCAGTGTTTGGGAGCTGTTCAATCGTAATAAACCCGAATTTTTGCGTCGATATGTGACAATGGATGAAACATGGCACCATCATTTCACACCGGAGTCCAATCGACAGTCAGCCGAGTGGACTGCATGTGATGTACACTAAAAATGCTATAACTTCACTAAAAATGCTATAACTCACATACTAATAGTGTAACAGCTGTCAAATTTATACACGTGTCTTTTGACGGTTAGGGCTAACTAAAATTCATATGGATTTAATACTAGTAGCGCCAGCTATGTGTTAGCCTACGAACTTTTCAGTCCACCTATTATATTGTAGCATTTTTTTTTTTTCACAGAAAGAGTTTTGGTATTTCATTCCCAGAAGAGAGGAATGCATGTTATTTGACAAGTGCATAATAACAACCCATCACTCAGATTTGATACCAGACAAGCAGTATTGTGGGTAGTTGTTTTACATGCAATTAGAGTTTCATGCTAAGGATAACAGCCTGTCACTCGGTATCATGTATAATGAGACTCAGGAAATTAGCGAATGTGCGACCTTCACAGGTCGAAACAATTACAGATAGAATATGAACTATACCATGAGTTGTGGTATACCATCTGATTGGTAATAGACCACACAAGCTGAGAAATGTCTACTCTAATGAGAAGTGAGGGAAGTTAACCCCATCCTCTCTCGACAGATTGTCTTAAAAAGAGGTGTGTGTTTTTTTTTTTTTTTGTGAAGAAAGGAGAGAGTTCTGCGACGAGTCGACCAGAAGTGTTGTTTTTCTTTTTTTTTTCTGAAGTGGCTGAATAGGCCGGAGATTTCGCCGGTTTCACAAGTGAACCTCTTGTGATTTCATGTATCACGTCGTGTAATAATTAAGATCTGCCGTAGGCCAGACTATTAGATTTAACGTAGACTCGAGAACTCTGAAAATCACCGATCTTGGAGTGAACTGTACTTGTGATTTAAACCTGCATTTGTGATCAAATTTCGTTATTTCGTTTTTAATTTTTAAATTCTTTTATAATAACCCATAAGACTTATTTGTGTATATATATAGTGCTTGTAAATAAAAATTAAAGTGTTCCCATGAACCTAAAAGTGGCGCTCTTCTTGATGCCATTATAGGTCTAATATAGTCGAGACGTTACAATATATATATATAGATAGATAGATATAGAATGGGTGGCATAAATAAATGGGTGATGTATTCTCCGTCACAAAAAATAACATTTAGACTAAAACTATTCACAATTTTTTTATTTGAACTTATTATTTTTTTTTCTAATTGATGTCTAGCCAAATATAATGTATTAGTTGTCTTTATTTGTCAATGAATTACATAAAAACCTTATTTTTAAATTATTAAATTTAAGTTTCATCTAGAACGCCTGGCGCCATCTGAATATGTGATCCTGCTTAACGCTGACACAATATGACGCAATTACTTCCATTGATTAAAAATTTATTTTAAAATTAAAATGGAAAATTTTTGAAATTTATGTGATATTTTTTAATCATTTTGTTGGAAAATTTCTATTATATAGTATTGACTCAAAATAATTTTTTACATTTTAAATTCTTTTTATTTATACATAATGATTCATAATATATATATATATATATATATATATTTACATTTTCTCAAACAATAACATTTAATCTTTAACAGATATTTTGCACTTAAATTAAAATTTTTCTCTTTATTATTCGGCACATTTTTTTTAACCTACCGATATTTTTTCTTCCTAGCGCGCATGCTCATCGTAAACATCGTATAATTGCGCATGCATATCGGAAACATTGCACTAGTGCGCATATGCTTATAAAGCGTTTCGATAGCGTCGGCAAAAGTTTTAAACAATTTGTGTATAAAACTGCAAAAAAATTTTATAATTCCATTCAAATATTAATAATTCCGTTTTGAATGATCTAAGCAACTATGTTTACGACATTTCTGATTTTAAAAATCGCAAAAGACCTCGCGCTGTTCTGAATATTATTCATTAACATTCCGATATCCTCCTTTCCGAATTACCATGCAGTTTCACCACTGAGTCACAATTTCCCCTCCAATCGTTATTGTTTGTTTCTATTGTTTATCTCTTTTATTACCTACTTGAAATTATAATAATAATATAAAAAAAAAAATTAAAACAAATTTATATATGCAGAATTTTTATTATTATTATTATTATTATTATTATTTTTTTTTTATTAATTAATAAAAATTTCGAATAATTAATTTTTAAATAAATTAATAATATACCTATATTGCTTTTTACTATCTAATCAATGGGCTTAAAGCTTAAGAAATTTCCGTCACTCACAAAGCAGGAGATAGAGGTTGCTAAGCAACCAAGGTTCTCCATTAATACGGCAAATCGTCGTCGTCGTCGGCAAAACAACATGGCGGAAAACGATGGAACGATGAGAAAGTAAAACTAATTATGAATCGCAGAAATTTAAAATAAGCGTTATAAATTAAATTTAAACAAATTAAAATATTTTTTTAGATTAGTCTAAGATCCTGTACCCAGAAGAAATCACAGTTTATTTGGATTTAAAAAGAAGTTGAATTTTATATCAACAATTGTTCATCAACGTTGATGAGCAACGACGACACATGTATGACCTTCTACGACTCACACAAATAAGTTTTCTAGTCTATTTTTACGTATTGTATCTATCATATAGTTTAGTTACTTTAAATAACTGTATTTAATGCTAATTAAATTTATTTTCCCACAATGATATGTTTAATATTAATAAATTTCCATTCATTTAGCATGATAAGTTTTGCCTCTAGGGAATTATTAGATAATTATTTAATAGAACCACGGGTGAATTTGATAAAATAGATGAATACAAAATCTTTTTGAGAAAGTAAAACAAATAGAAAAGTTTCACATTTCAAAAGAAAAAGCGATTGCAAACCAAATCTAAATTACAGTGGAATCGTCAGAGAAACAACATTTAGTTAAAATGAATTTCCGTCTATGTTTATCCAAGGTCACTGTTTCTATATGCCCGCAATAAGTATTTTGTTTGTTTAAAATACAGTGATACATAATACAATATGATCCAAAATACAATACGAAATTTCTTGTTAGGTGAGCAAATATATATGATAATATAATATACAATTTAGTAATATAGTTACACGTTGGTTTAGAAAAATTAATAGTAGAATAATTTCTCTTACATAAACATAATACTGAAATCAAGGCAAATACTATGGCAAATATTGTTTTCATAATTATATTAGTTGCATTTGCAAAATTGAAGGGGCGAGTAATTTATACGTATTGTGAAAATTAAAAATGGATTTTGCATGTACTATTAGCAAACGTACAATAAAAATTAATAAATTTAAATTTTATCATAATGATGATACTATTATTTGAAATCGATTTCATTTTAAATGTTTCATTTAAGGTTTTTAGGCGGTTTTTGAACTATTAATTTTATTAAGAATTATTTATTCCTTTTTGTAAGCATTATGTTTTTAATTTTTATAAAATAAACGCTCATTCATTTTTTAAAAATAAAATTGAAATTTGAAATAAATGGTTTCTCATTGATAATCTTTAAACTAATAAGTTAAAAGCATATTTTTGATATTTGCTGTAAATGCTAAAACTATTTTCCGTAAAAGCTGAAACTAATTTTTCTTTAAATATACAAGGGATTTCTGATATTATAATTTTTGTTCATTGTGATAAATTGTTCACGTTTTCAAGTACTAACCAGTGCAGACAAATGCCCCGTGCTGGTCTCAGAATAAAGATATTTCTAATGTACAGTAGATGATTATGAAGCATTAATTTCAACCCAAACTGCCAGAATAATTATAGTTTATTTTTATTGAAAATTCGAGAACAGTAACATATCTACGTGATCTAGAAACTAAAATTTAAGGGTTTCCAATCAACTAGATGACTTAAAAGTCTCAAATTTGAAAAAAATGAGTTCTTTTATTATTTAAATGCAGTAAAAAATCAAAATGGTTTGCGCAGTAAAAAGAACAAAACCGCATGAAACACAGACAGATATTTGTTGAAATATATTGTTGTTTATTTATATAAATGAAATAGAGAAGAAATGACTTTCAATTTTTTTTATAAAGTGGCCCGCAGCCAAATTAAAAGTGAATGTGTACAACACACAGTGTGCAGAAGTCTAAACAATCTTGTTCTAATACTTCTTCCGTGTATTATGGATTCTAAATATCAAAGTAGAAATCAAGATTTAAATGTTTTCAATCAACTACATGTCTAAAAAAAAATCTCAAATTTGAAAAAATGAAATGCAGTAAAAAATCAAAATGTTTTGCGCAGTAAAAAACCCGCATAGTTTCGGCTTTTTTTTAAAAAATTCCTCCATCTTTTGCTGTTGCCCGGATAAATCAGTCAACTTTTCTTTTTAGTCAAATCTTTTGGCTTCTCGTGTTCACCGTGTGTTGTTTTGAAGTATCTATAAAATACAAAAGTTTTATTATTTGTATTGGCGATATCCTGTGATTGTCGATTTTCAAGTGAATCACACAGAACGCTTGGAATTTCCCGCGGTAAGTGTCTGCAATTTGAATCGATTTAAAGACCTGAGCATCAGTATTTGTAATTTAGTCGTATTAGGTGATGAAGATTGCGAAACATGTAGTGGTTTAATTGGAACACCTCTTCTCCTGTCTGAAAGCAGGAGCTTTCATCAGTGCAAGAATTCTTCAAATGATAGTGATATCCAGTTAAAGGTATTAAAAGATTACTACGAAAAAAACTGAAAATGAAATCTTTACCTTTGGACATCTTCCTGGTTACTTTGTTAAAGAATGCTCATTTAATGGCAGACAATGTCCAGCTTTCAGTATATTTCTAAGCTTTCGTTATGGAAACTGTATCACATACAAAATGAAAAATACAGAAGGTAAATTATTAGAAACTTCAGAAACAGGCCCAGGAACTGGTTTGGTAATAAAGCTGAATATAGAATCTATGTGTTATACAACTCATACGTTTGGATCTAAGATAATAATCCATCATCCCGATGAGATTCCAAATGCTGAAGATGAAGGATTCCTTATCAGTCCTGGACAAGAAAATTTGATATCTTTGAAAAGACTGTGATTCTCAGGTTACCCGCTCCTTATCAAGACCAATGCATGGATTATGAATCACAAAAATAAAAACAAAAATAACTGCGTTCGGGAGTGCATTCAGGAGCAAAACTTCTCGCCAAATGTGGTTGCCTGATCCAACTTTGTTCATAAGAAATGATCTAAAGACATGTGATATTACAAACAAGACAGAAATGTGTTGCTTAAAGGACGTTCTGGACAACATGTCCCAAAGAGGCCCGACGTGCTATTGTCCGTTGCCTTGTACTTCAGTTTCTTACAATGCAAAATTATCACGTTCTCTTCTGCCCACACAAAGAATGCTCAAAAGAATGAATGGCGAGTTTGGTGAAAACAATGATTATATTCGTGTCAATGTTTTCTACTCGAGCTCTGAAGTGCTGGTCTATCAACAAAGGGGACAGTGGACGATAACGGAAGCTCTCAGCTTTTTAGGGAACGAATTCGGTTTGTGGTTGGGATTGTCTTTAATGGTGGTTTTCGAAGTTTTGGAAAAACTTGCTCAATTTTTTAAGTCGACTCTTACAATGCTCCTTCGGTGTTAAGTAACGATTGCAAGTAAATGTCACAGAAGGATTGATGCTATGAAAAATACCAGTTGTTGAAGCAAAATTCATTTATTGTTAATGGACTACATTAGAGATTAGGTAACTTGTGTTTAAAATTAACCTGAAAATTATTAGAAACTTCAGAAACAGACACTGGAACTGGTTTTTGGTAATAAAGCGAAATATAGAATCTATATGTTATACAACTCATACGTTTGGATCTAGATAATTAATCATCATCCTAATGAAATTCCAAATGCTGGAGATAAAGGGTTCTTTATCAGTCCTGGGCATGAAAATTTGATTATTTGGAAAAAGACCAGGTTACCGATTATTTGTTTGTGGTCCCAAATTTTTTTGTTGGTTACCAATTATCCGAAAATTGATTATTTGCTTCGCAGGTTACCAATTACTGGTTATAAGTTACAAAAAATAAAAAGCAAAAATAGTTGTGTTCGGCAGTGGTTTCAAGGGCAAAACTTCGCCAAATGTAGTTGCGTGGATCCAACTTTACTCATGAGAAACGACCTGAAGACATGTGATATTACAAAAAGAAGACAGAGATGTGCTGCTTAAACGACGATTAGACGACAGCGATTATATTTGACAATGAAGTGCAGGTATATCAGCAAATAGAACAGTGGGCCGGAACAAAACCGGAAGCTCTCAGCTGTTTAGGCAACGAATTCGGTTTGTGGCTGATTGTCTTTAATGGTGGTTTTCGAAGTTTGGAAAAAACTTGCTCAATTTTTAAGTCTACTCTTACAGTCCTTCTTCGGCGTTAAGTAACGATTGCAAGTAAATGTCACGGAAGGATCGATGCTGTGAAAAATAGAAGGAAATAAGCCTTAAAAAAAAAAGAAAAATGTCTTTATTGCTAATGGACTACATTTGGTTTGTTGCTCTACAATTTTTTTATTCACTTTAGGCTAATTAGACCGGGGTCTACAGTTTAATGTGAATTCCGAACTACTAACAAACATTCATCTAAATGCCAAGATTCGAACCTGAAGCACCAAAGACCAGAGCGCTAGCCAGCTGACCATCAGGATGCTATGGACTACATTAGATATTAGGTAACTTGTTTGTGTTAAAAATAAAACCCGAAGAATAAATCGCGATTAACTTTTATTTGAAAAATTGTTACTTATCAAATGTGCGATGTTTCACAAACTGATATTTAATAAATTAAATTGATTTTAGAAAGAAATAGAATATTTATTAAAAATGTTTTTATGAATTATTTTTATTGGGCATACATATTGATGTATTAATACCAACAAGAATTAAATATGCAAATCTAAATAAAATACGTGACAGGCTGGTGTGTCTTTATTAAGTTTAAATATATAAAACTTTTAAAAGCATGATTTGCCTAATCCAAGACTTCTCAAAGTGTGAGTAGTTAACGAAATTTTTAGAATGGTGTAGAATTTTTTTCTCACGGAAGTGTTTTGGTACTTCACTCCCAGGAGAGAGTAATATATGTTATTTGACAAATACATAATAATAACTCATCACTTAAATTTGACAACGGATAAGCAGTGTTGTGGGCAGTAATATTACATGCAGTTACTGTTTTGCATAAATGGGAAAAACCTGTCATTCAAATATGATAACAGATATTCGGTATCATGTATGAGACTCATAAAATTCGCGAATGTTTGTGTGACCTTCACAATTCGAAGCAATTACAGATGGGATATGAACTACACCATGAGTTGTACCATTGCGATCGGGGATAGACCACGAGCTGAGAAATGTCTACTCTAATGAGAATGCCCCCTCCCCTTGACGGATTGTCTTAAAAAAGGTTTTTGGCGAAGAAGACAGTAATTCTGAGACGAGTCAACCAGGTGTAGTTTTTCTCTGAAATGACTGAATAGGCCGGAGATTCCGTCTGTTTCCAAAGTGAGCCCCTTGTGGTTTCGTGTATCACTCTATGTGATAATTAAAAGGTCTGCCGCCGACCACGTAATTTTAGGTTCGACGTAGACTCGAGACATCTGAAAATATTTTTACCTTGGAGTGACTTGTGATTTAATTGTGCATTTGCGAATCAAATTTAAATCTTTAATTTTCATTTTTGTAAATAATAAATTATAATAATCCAGCTTTCTGTATTTTTATATATATATATATATATATAGTGCTTGTAAATATAAAGTGTTCCCATGATCCTGAAAGTGGCCTTCTAGAAGCCGTTATAAGTCTAGTATAGGCCGAGACGTTACAAAGCAGAAATTTTGACAAAACTGGAAAACTTTTGTGACAAGAAAAAATTTTGTGAACCTCTGTAGCAACTCACCACCAGCAATGTAAATATGGTCCAACGTAAATACGTAATTTTAAAAAAAATATTGAATCACACACACCTTATATATAGCGTGCGTGTGTGTGTAGCAACACGGAAGATGCTGCAAATTGTAATAGTAAATCAAATGGATTTTCAGGAAATTGAAAAGTTATGAGTCTATTTATTAACATATCTTAATATTATATATATATCATATTTTAATTATTATATTTAATGGAGGTAATGTGGAGAGCAAGCTCTGAGGTAACAGAACCTAACTCTACTGCATTTATATTTGTGGTGTTACTCAAAAGGCGACAACTTCTCTCAAAGTCCACCTAAAATGCTACTAGAAGTTTAACAAAAAGGACAGATATATATTGTTTGCCAACGTACGTTAAACACGTGCTACACGTATAAGTCATGTTATACTAAATAGATGATGTTTATCTCTTTGGAAACTGATTTTTTTGTTACTTATCG
Organism: Caerostris extrusa; assembly: GCA_021605095.1. NCBI lineage: Eukaryota > Metazoa > Arthropoda > Arachnida > Araneae > Araneidae > Caerostris > Caerostris extrusa. Next base: position 44,021 of record BPLR01020236.1, on the reverse strand, counting down.
CACTTGGTTACTTATCTAATCTAGGGCAAGCCCACGAACCCATATGGAATAGTTGAAAGGGAAGGAAGCAGCTTCTGTTGTGATGGAGCACCCGTAGGTAGAAGTTTGACTTTTGCTCCGTGACGCTCTACAGTCTTACGAGACCGGAACCTACGACTTAAAGTGGATTCCGAACCGCTACAAACATCCATGGCACCGCCGGGACTCGAACCTGAAACCTGTGGTACCGAACGCCAGAGCTCTAGCCACTCGACCATTCAGGGCCAGAAACTGATTTTTGCTATCTGTCACCGTAGCTAAAATCACTTATTTCCAACACTCACTACTAGAGCCTCAATGATTAAAAAAAAAAAAAAAAACGGAAATATTACTACAGATAAACATTACTTCTCCAACTCAGCTATCTATGTAAAGTGCCACTGCCAGTCTATAATAAATTATATAAATTCCTTTTACATCCGACTTCGAGTTTCACTAACGCTTTCACAAAATTACACGAAAACTGCGGGAGAAAAACTGGAAAATCTCCCCCAGGCTACTGACTATCTATTCAACAAACCTACATATGCTATCACAATGTCCACTAATTACTTTGTTTCTGAAAGCAACGGCAGTAAAGCGGATAATTAGCACCAGGCCCTCTTACAAGTTCACTTACCACTCAAACAAACAAACAAACAAACAAAAAAAATGCATTAAAAAATAATGGAGAAAAAATAATTTTCCTTCTAAAATTCGAATTCTTAGCAGGTAAAAAGCAGAAAATGTTTTAAGTTGTAACCTTTCATGGCATTCTAAAAGAGTATTGTTTTTATAATAAGCATATTATCTCTGGAATTATAAATTTAATCAAACATCTAAGTTATATTATGTAATTCTTGCTTTTTATAAGGTATCACTTATCCATACATTTTCGAATTTATTGAGAGCATTTATAAATATTACTATTACCATGACCACGAGTTGCTAAACAGAATAATGAATTCTGCCTTGGAAACAAATCAATCCCGAGAATAATAATGATAATAAAAGGAAAATAATCTATATTACAAAATTAACAATAGAACATTTTCAAACCCTTACGAATTTAATAAGAACATTTCGAAGTTACTCAGTGCATTTCAAAGCATGGATATTATTACCATGACCACGAGTTGCTGAACATAATCGTCAATTCTGCCACGGAAACAAATCATTCCGTGAATAATAATATCAATAATAATAAAAGGAAAATAATGTATACTAAAAAGAAAAAAAAAAAAAAAAATGGAACATTGCCAACCCAATTGTCTTTCGAATTTACTCAAAAGAATTTCAATTTATTGAGAACATTTTAAATTTAATCAGAACATTTCAAAGCATGGATATTACTATTACTATGACCACGAGTTGCTAAACAGAATAATCAATTCTGACATGAAAACAAATCAATCCGAGAATAATAATAATAATAAAAAAGAAAATAATTTGTATTTCAAAATTAAAAAATTTTCAAACCCATTTCAATTTTATCATGGCCACGAATTCCTGAATAGAATCGTACTGCCACGGAAGCAAATTTTCCGAAAATAATAATAAGAATAATAATATCAAATTTGGAAAATAATCTGTACTAAAAAGAAAAATAGAATATTTATAAGCAATTGTCTTTCGAATTTACTAAAAGAATTTCGAATTTCCAAAAATTTCGATTTACTAAGAGTATTTCTTTCATGACCAATTTACTATGAGTTCTTAAAGCATGAATCGTACTATTTCCATGAGCACGAGTTCCTAAATAGAATCAATTCTGCCGCAAAGAAATCAATCCGAAAGAATAAGTAAAAAAAAAAAAGGAAGGGAGAGAGATAACCTATTTTGCAAAAGAAATAAATAGAATATATATCCAAACCGAACTTCATTTCCTTTCTATTTATACGTTTTAGTGTGTCACAAGAAGCGCAGAAAAAAACAGTTAAAATAACAAATGCAAACGAGTCTCATCCATTAAAAAATAACGAAGATTCCACGAAATGTTTTAAAATTAACGAACATCTGTCAGCCGCTTGATTAAAAAGCCACGAGGATGCGCATCTACATAATGCGTCAGGGGCATCAAGGTCTGCTCGACGATTCAGCTGATAAAAATAAGAAGAAAACGGCCCAGTTTTCTCAGCTTGCAGGCATTGGATCGATAACCGCGTCTTAGGTTGCAAGATTTGGCCATTTATCACCTCTCGACTGGGCGTGTTTTCGTTCATTCATTCGTTCAATAAGTGAAAGGTTCAAAAATCTGCAATTCTGCAAGGAAAAATTAATGTCATGAAAATTTGAAACGTAAGCAGCAAAAGGGGGAAATGCGTTAAATAATTTTAATAATGATGAGATGCTGCGTTTATAAAAACTAATTTCTAAATTTAAAAAAAATAACAATAAATCATGACAATTATTCTTTTGTATGATTCGCAGATTCTTTTTTGTTGCTTTTTTTTAAAAAATTTTTTTACATAGCAAGTGTTATTTACAATTATGTGTACTGTACCGTGTTTATGTGTACTGAAAAATGCATTATGAAAAACAATGCAAAGATATACGATCATATCATTATAGATATTATCAAATTATTTCCGTAAATCATAACATTTTTAATTTTTTTATATTTTTTTTATAAAATAAATATTTTGCTTATTTGATAAATTGGTACTGACTGCTAATTTCTATAAAAAATATAAAAAATAATAATAAGATTTTCGTTAATAAATCTAATAGTATTTTATTATTCCAAATGTCATCATTTATTATCCACATTTAAACATTAGAAAATATTTTATTTAATGTTTTCTTATCTATTGCTGAATAGAAGATAAGATATTATGTCAATAACGGGCTAGCTTAAATAAAAGGAACCTCTAAAGGTAGAAATAAAGGAAGAACTAGGTTAGTGTCTTCCGAAGGATTTTTAGGGAAAACTACCCCATTTGCATATTGTATGAGAGAAACCCGGAGAAAATCCCATCATTTGTCCGACTAACCAGGCAAGATGCTGAACATCACAAATGCCATCGAGTCTCCTCGGTTTTTGAAACAGTGTGTACAACAAAGCTGCCAAAGATGGAACCTCAGCCCTAATGCTCACCAGCCGCACATGTTGCCACTGAGCCACGAATCGGGCTCTGTAAAGTATATAGAATTCAAGATTCCATATACTTTACAGAGCCAATATATTGAATTCAAAGTTCCTATTGCAAATTTTTCAATTAGTAAAGCAGTACATCACAAATATAAATATGTTCTTTAAAAAAAAAAAAATCACACAGTTTTTAAAATTTTCTGTATCGTGTGGCTTTTAACTTAATGTTTTAGAGAGGAAAAAAATGGATAAAAATTATTAATCTGGTTAAAAAAATAATATAATGAAATTCTGATGTCACTAAAATCAACATGTGTTTTTAAAATGAATCATTGATATTTCCAACCTCTTTTCGTTTTTTTTTAAATATGTGATAGCCTGATCACTGTTATTTTCATTGATAAAAAAAATCCAATATTTTTAATAAATGCATTTTATGCGTCATTTTTATTGAGTTTATGATGAAGAAATTCTACGACCATAAAACGATCCCTATTCCGTACGGTTTCGCGGTATTATGAATCAATGGGATTCATAATACCGCGAAATCATCAGAATTTATATTGGCGATAAAAACAATTTATGAGCTTATTTTCAGTTCGCACAAAATGAAGATCAGTTTATTTATAATTTTGCTTTTTCTATTGAAAAAAATAATAATGCGAATATCATTTTATGAATTCAAAAGAGTTGAACAATGAAAATTTGAGGTGAATGTAATGAATATGGATTTTTGCTTTAGTTTTTTACTCATGCCGTCTGTGAATTCACAATTTTGTCTGGGTAAGCTTTGCAAGTTTATAGATTGCGTATGTAAAAGAGCAACGATCCCTTTATAAAGTGCAAGCTTTGTTAATTACAAAGCTTGCATTTTACAAGCTGATCAGCATTTTTGGCAGACTAACATTAAGAAAACATTTGAAAATAATACTTCCATGGTGTGAAATGCTCCCACTTCAATTTCTGTTCCTCGATTGCAATAAAATATTTTTCCAACCGTTATATTTAACATGCTCTTTCGACTATTACAATTCAAGCAGCGAAATAAATAAATAAATAATCAAAATAAAATTAAATAAATAAATAAATAGCACACTAACAAAAAAGTTCTGCGTGTTTCCTTCATATCCGAAGAAAAGGTTTTGAAATCATTCTCAACAACAAAGCAGAAATATAACAAATTCAGCGTTATTCAGGATTCACCACAGTTTGGTTTAGTTTGTCGCTCTTCGGTCATTTTGTGCACATTTTTAGGCTAATTAGACCGGGATCTACAGTTTAACATGGATTCCGAACCACTAACATACATCCATGCCACCACCAGGATTCGAACCTGAAGCCTGTGGTACAAACAACCAGATTCAGCCCAGGATAGCATCAACACAGAGACCACATTTTAACACCCTCAGAGATGTCGCGTCCATTCCCTGCATAAACTATGATCTGGGATTGTTTGTCAAATTTCCAACAATGAACCCGTGTCTCGAAAATTCAATGAACCCGAATGTCTTTTTTTTCAAATTAGAAAAATTCAATTTAAAAATTTTTTTTTTTTTTTTACTATATCAGCCTTATTAGACATTAATTAGATTAGCTATTAAATAGAATAAGGCAATTATCAGCAATCTAGCAATTACTTTTCATTTACGCAGAAATCATCCTATTACTCAATTAAGAATATGCAATTATTCTTTACTCTTAATAATATGTTTATTCTTTCCATGAATGAAAAGTAGTATATGCATACTTCCTTTGCGTACTGTCGGAAGTGCAGAAAAACAAAGCAAAACTTGACGCAATTCAATTAGTTTTACTGAAGTTGTTCAAAGCTTGCAATTCATTCAGCTTGAAATGAAGTTTAGCAGAGTAAGAAGAACAAACTTGTTTAAAATGATGGAATTTTTTTTTAAAACAAAATTTAAAAATTGCCTATAAATAAATACATTATTTTACGAAGATATATTTTATTTACTCACTAAATTTCAATGGATCTTGATGGCTGAGTGATTAGCGCTCTGGCGCTCGGTGTCACCAGTTTCGAGTTTGAATCCCGTCGGTGCCATAGATGTTTGTATTGATTCCGATCCTCTTTAAATCGTAGGTCTCCGTCCAATATGACTGTTGGGCTGACAACTACCCCGTAAAAAGAAAACATTTTCTGTCTCGAAATCTTCCAGTTAGCAGACGGCCTTGGCCCACCATGAGGCTGTTGTGCCAATGAAGAAGAAGAATTAAATTTCAATATTTTGATTTAATAATAAATTTATACAAAACATAAGCATTTCTATTCTTAGAATAAGGCTGGAGCAGCCTGGTGGATAGCATATTAAATCTGTAGGTTGCATTGTCTTTCTATAAGGCTCTTGGAGGAGAGAGTGAATCTCGCATTGAGTAGTAATTTTATTATTACTAGATGAAATCAATTCCCCCCCTCCCCCAGAAGACATCCAGAGGAGTTATTTCAAAATGATGGTATCAAAATGTGATTGCAATGTAGACAGATGGCTCACTTTGATGAACCCTGGGTAACTCTAAATCTGTTGCATCTCTGCAGTTCAAGTCAATCAATTGGTCAGGAGTGTCAGGGATTTGAAGACAATTACAACTATTCCTCAAATAGAAAAGAAACGGCAGAACTTTTTGTTCAGTAGAATTATTGATTCTTTACTTGTTTGTAATTTATTTTTATTTTATATACAATTAACATTTAATTACTTTCACAAATGATACAGGCAGAGTATAAGAGTGAGCAAGTTTGGGATCCGTTGGTGGTGTGCGTCACAGCCACTGCTTTCAGTGATGAGAAAACTCGACGATGCTTGTAACAGGGTGTAATATTCAACAATCACTGACTCAATTCACCATGCATTTGTGATTAAACTTTACTTTTCCCAATTTACTCATTCATTTATTTAATGCAATAACCTGTATTATTCCATTTTTATATTTTCTTATATTTTCATTTTAATTCCTTTTAGCAATTATGCATATTGTTCATTGTTTATCTTGTGTTACTTTGTTTATTTTTTACTACCACCCCCATTTTTATTCATATTCATTTTATTTTTTATTTTCGTTTTATTACCTTTCCCCATTATTTGTCTGCTATCATGATTAAGCTCAGTCTTGCAATACTCATCTGTCTGTTCGCATTATACTGCCTCATCCTCTAAGATCCTCCAATATCCATCATCAATAAGTTTCGAAATCACCTTGCTGCCTACATCCACTGAAAATAACTGGACTTTCTCAACTTCATATCTCATCACTCACCCTTCAATTTACCACTGATATTAGCTAAATCCAACCTCTTCGCACAGTATTTCCTTCAACCTCACTCACTCCAATAACCCTGTTATCCACCTATGAACCAGTCACAGCCATATCAACTCTACAGCACTTCATTCTCTACCCCATCATGTGTTATTGTATTGTACACACTTACTACTCAACCTACCTAATCTTATAAAATGAACTAGCAGACTCCCTCGCGAAATCTGCAACAGATTCAATAATCTTTCATTGGATTTCACCGGAAGATCTCATCTTTCAGCTAAAAAAGAAAGCACAACTTAAAGCAACGGAACAGTGGAAGGGTAGCAAATACGCTCAGGAACTCATGCACCTGAATAATATTAAACCTACACACAGACTTTTTTTTCCTAATCATCGAAGGGAAGATACTCTTATATCCAGGTTCCGCACAAAAACATATCCTTGCAACGCAAAACTCCACAGATTTGGCCTAACCTCTTCTTCATTATGTTCAATCTGCAAAACTCCAGAAACAGTGGAACACATTTTGTTCCAATGCAAAAAATATGAAATTCCCCGAAACAAACTCCAAAGTGCTTTTGGTTATAAAGTTCTTTCATACTCATGGCTATTCGATCTGTCTGAAGATGCTTATTATAAAACAACTGTAATTCTACAATTCCTACGAAAAGTCTCGTAACCCTGTCTTCTATGGGGTACCCCATATTGGTTTTTTTGTGTTAGCTCTTTATCATTTTTAGTTTCAAGTACTAGTAGTACTTCATGCGTTCTAAATCATCGTTTAAATGCTAAAAATGTTTCATCGTTTGATTAGTATTTTATCCATTTCTTTCATGTCCAAATATACTTCTTTTATTGTTATTCTTTTGATTGTTAGAAAGTGTCGACAACGTTTATGGTATTTCAGAAGGTATTTTGGACTCCTGAAATTTCAAGGTGATTTCAGTGTTTTCGAATTTTTTCAATGATTTTGGAATTTAAAATTTTTGAGTGTATTTTAAGGAGGTCTTATTTACACTTCTGCAAATTTGGTTGACAATAAAAACATTAGGATAATTTGAGATAAAGCAGCGTCAGCGAGCATACATCTCAAAGCGCCAAGTCAAGCCTAATCTTATTTTATTTTATTTACTTTATTTTTGTATCTTATTTAACCCTGGACTTTGTTTGTTTATACTTATTTACTTAATTGTTTGCATCCTTTCACAATTAACTATTATTATGTCATTAGTATTATTCTTATGTATTTCAATCACCTGCGTGTGATCTCTTCCTGTATATAATTGTAATTTGTGTCTTATCAATAAAGTTAAATGAGATTATACACTTATAATTGGTAACTGCATCTTGCTCCATCGGTAGTTAACTTATGGGTACCTATGCTGCGTGTGCCGGTTCTTAGTCCGTTTTCAAGTCATTTTATTATTCTCACGTTATCTCTTTAATATTTGCTACATCATGTCACCTTAGTACCTGAGGTTATAAAGCCTTTAAGGCATTGGTGCCCCTCATTCCTCACCCCCGACTGACTTGACTTGTAACAGGGTGTGTAAGCCCTTTGCACTAGTATGTTGCCTGGTAGGTATTTTTCCATATTTTATTATACTGTAAGACAAGCAAATGTGGGACAATTAACTTTGAAAGTTTTGCTAAAAGACCTTATTATAGTTATGTTCTGTGCGTGGAACAAAATATTCTCTCTCTCTCTCTCTCTATATATATATATATGTGTGTGTACATATATATAATCCCAAATTTGCTTGTTTTTTTATTTTAAGTTTAAGAGACAATGGGTTTTACTTCTCATGTCTAAAATTCTCAATGACTGAATTTCGTTTAAAAATGAATGCATCAGTTTGCCAAAAAACATTTCGAGTATGAAATTGTTATTTTTCTTTCTTTTGTTCAACAGAGACAGAAAGAAATGTTTTTATTTTGCAAATTGTATACTTGCCAAAAACTGCATTTTCTGACTCAATACCGTTGGCATTCTTCCAATTAATACATTGGTTACTAAGGAAATTAAATTTTTTTTGATATACATTTTACTCACGTGATTTTTTCCAGAAAATTAGGACAGATAGCGTCTCTACTTTATCAGTCAATTTTACTTTAAAAATCTTATGAAAGGTCTAGATTTCATGAAAAATTAAAACATGAAACATTATCTAGCTCTAGTTTATTAAAAAGTAAACCCTTAAATATTAAAAATATTTTATATAATGCTTAGAAGAATATTTTCTTCTGATATTTTTTAATTTATTGCATATGCTAAGTAAGATAAGACTTTTTGTCAAAAACATATTACCTGGATACAGTGTCCCCAAATATATCATTAATTATTCATATATTTTTAAACCAACACAAGACATAATTAGTCGAAGAATGTTACATAGTATTCACTTTTTTTTTATTGTCAAAAATGTCACAAAAGTTACCACTATTAATTTTTTAATTCAAAAATATTTTGTGCCTGGCGCCATCTAGTGATGTGACTGCTTCTTCGATAGTTTTTTATTTGTCTTAGAAATGAAAATGGTAAATATTTAAAGTTTATGTGATTGTACTTTTTTTTTTTTGTTTTGTTATAAATGTTCTGTTATATAAACTGACTTATTTATATTTTGCTTTAAAAATTCTTTTTATTTATAAATAATTATTCAGTATAACGTTTACTTTACAATTTTTCCCAACTATAATTTGCCTTTTTCGCCGATATTTTTTTCCTAACAAAATTTACCAAAAATTAAAAATGTTTTATTTTATAGAGCAGAGCAACAACAAGTCGTATCTGCTATATATAATCTGCTAAATCTACTACGAGTCATTTCTGCTATATCATATCTGCTAAATATAAACTTCAGATAACTTTGATTAAAGAAAGAGAAGATTTAAAAAGATTAAATTAGATTAAATTTAGGTTCGATTAAAGAAAAAGATTTTTTTTTAAACTTGATTTACAAGTCGAAATATGATTTACACTACATCTTTACCAAAACACCTGAATTGTTTTTTTTTTTTTTTTTTTTTTTTTTTTTTTTTGTACAAAATAAATAGGTCGAATGTTCTTAAAAAAGATGCAGATTCTAAATAATAAGTATTCCATTTTTTATAAAGACTAAAAAAATTTTGAGACCGTATAAAAAATAAGCTAATTCTTTTTGACTGTAAAAGTTATGTCAAATTTGTTTGATTAAATATCTAAAGGAAATATATAAATATTGTCATAAAATCAAGTGCAGTGTATGTTGTCAAATGTAAAAAGTCCACGGCTTCACCTGACGAGCACAGAGGACAGACATCATTAGTAGCTACACCGATGCGGTGCAAGTGTTTATTATTCTAGATATTTATACAAACTCGTTTAAATTCTGGAAATTAGAAAAGGAAAGTTGTTCTTTTTTAGAATAGGAAAAAAAAAAAAAAAAAAAGTTCAATGACCTAAATGCAAATAAACAGGTCTGAATTAGAACCCAAATATTGTTTTTCGTTAGCATACATTCCTTTTTCAACTAATTATGCATATTTTTACTTTTACAGACAAGATGATAATCAATGCAACATAGAAAACAAAGAATATATTCAACATTTATTTTCATTTAACATAATTTAAATCTAAGTTACTTTGAATGCCTGTCATTAATTTTTGTTAAAAAGTTAAGCAGTAATTTTCATCAATTTTTATTTTTTTATCAGATGCACATATTTCATGGAGATTTAATTTACGTCACCTGTTATAAAATTCCTAACATCTGTTAGTGTGTTATGATTTATTCATGATGCTGTTATTTATGATGATTATGCTATGTTTATGATGATGCTGTTTATAATGCTGCTGTTATGTTTATGATAATGCTATTCATGATGATGCTGTTATGTATATGATGAATATTATTATTCTATGATGCTGTTATTTATTCATTGACGAAATTTTAAAACCTTCAAAAAAATATAATTTTAGCTATAAAACATTTTACTTTTACTTTTTTTTTTACAAATTCATATCGCATTTGTTGTATAAATGATACTTTTGACATGATTTTTAAATGTAAATTAAATTATTTTTAATCAATTTGCTTTAAATTATCACATTTTTGTACTTTTTAAATGTTTTACTTTTTTAATGAAACTTGAGTTGATTAATATTCCGTTTGAATTCTTCATAAAATAAAATAATAATAATAATAAAAACACCCTGATATTTTTAATTAATATGATGAGATGTCTCCAGCCAACGCATACACAGACCTTACATGCTTGGTGAAGGTTATGTGTATACACATGCAGTAAAGTTTTGCCAAAAATTGCTTAATATATCTATTGAAAATCTGTAGGAATAAATGGAATGCAAATAAATCTTTGAATGTGTAATTAAATCATATTCCTATTTCTTTACAAATATGCTAAAATCTGTATTGTAAATATAAAATAAAAAATTCTTTGCTTTTCTTTATTTGTAGTTCCTAAGTGAATGGATCGCACCTGTCCAAGCAGCTGGTCTAACCACTGTTGGCGCAAATTGGCGTCTAAATGCGTCAGCATTGCAGCTAGTGGCTAGATTAAATAAACTAACGGACGACTAGTTATTTCTGTTTTAAATATCAATATTTTACATTTCAGAGAAATCCCGTCATTAACAAATGCAAGATACCGATTCTACTTCCTTATTGGCATATAATTTCGGCGAAATTTAAAAACGCATAGATCTTTTAATCCGTTTTAGAAATAATCTCAAAAATTAAAAAAAAAAAAAAAAAAGAATTACATTTTATGCTTTTCATTTTTAATAAAATATAATTTATTGATCACATGGATTTTAAGCTGAAGCGATTATTTTTATTTTATTTTTATAAATGCATGGTTTTTTTTAGGTGATTTAATATCTGCTATTGCAGTGTGATGATCAAATTCTCCATACTTCTAAATTATCCAGCTGCCCAATTTCCAGCTGCTAAAATACGAATTAAAATAACAGATGAGACTCCGTGTTGTTTTTTAAATGCCATATACTTCGAGTTCATTCAACGACGTTGGGCATGGAAAAAATAATCTCTATACTCATTCCATTCCTCATTCATGTTTTCTCACAATAAGAAAGAATTTTCTGCCCGACTCGTGGCTATGTGGCAATGCGCAGCTTTGCTGTTTCAAAAAATGAAGAGTCTCGATGGCGTTTGAATGTTCAGCATCTTGCTTCGTTAGTCGGACTACCTCGGACGGTCGGATTTGCCCCTAAAGTCCTCCCGGAAGGCATTGCCCTCTTTTTTCAGCGTCATGGAGCAAGTCAGTCTTCTACCTACGACTGATCCATCACAACAGAAGCTGCCCCCTCCTTCCCTCTTTTATGAGACCACACGGGTTCTTGGACTTTTGGTTGGTTCTTGGTCTAGATGTTGTTGTCGACCAAGAGGAATAAAAAACAACAATTAAATACATCAAGAAATACTTATTTAAACCAAAAATACACCCTTTTGATGTTTCAAAAGTAAATAAACATAAATTGTATCAAAAATTACTTTAAAAGTAGATTTTTTTTTTTTTTTTTTTTTTTTTGAAACCACGCAGGTTCTTAGACTTGGTCTGGATGTTGTTGTCTACCCAGTGGGATAAAAAAATATATAAAATGTTTTTTTCTGACCAACGTATTTATCGTGCTTATACAAAGGAACGCTTGAAGGACAAGCGAACTTTCATTTTGCATCGCTTGCCGTTTTCAAACCATGCTGCCATCGTTAGGTACAACAAAATCCTGGTCTCTAGGCCGCTGCAGGCTTTATTTTATTGATTAACCTCAAAAGATTTTTAAAAAATCGTCTAAATTTTAAATAGCGATACTCCGCCAATAATGGTGGACGTCAAATTGATTTTTAATGGTACTTAAATGTATGCATGTTATCACTCACTTAAATTAATCTTAACAGCAATCGACTTGCTGATAGCGGTGATACATTTATCTGAATGAAGAGTAAAATTCATCAAGTTTTTATCTCTGATTATTACGATTTGCAATGATAAGGAAGGGAGGATATTAATTCCTTGACGTAAGAATGACGTAATAAGCATTTCAAGATCAGCGAATGATCAGAAGCAAAGACACTTTTTATTATATATTATATTCTTTGATATGGGCCTGAATGGCCGAGTGGCTGGCGCTCGGTACCACAGGTTTCGGGTTCGAGTCCCGGCGGTGCCATAGTTGTTTGTAGCGGTTCGGAATCCACTTTAAAAAGTAGGCAACCGGTCTAATAGGATCGTAGAGCGTTGCGGGGGCATTGTTATTCCGCGTCCGTGGCTTATCTTCAAGTTACACGCGCCCCCTGGGTAATGCAAAGTGAGTACGTCTGTGCAGCACTTGCCTTAAGGCATCAAGACCAAGCTGTCTGTGTTTGCCAGCTACATTAGAAAAAAAATATTCTTTGATATGTATATAATTTCATTGCTTGAAAAATGTTCCTAACAATCTAATTTTTAAATGACGCAAAAAGGAGTTAAAAGATCATTATTATTTATTTGCTTGGCTAATAGATATAATATAAAAATTTAAATTTAATTCAAATGCCTTTTCAAGACGACTTACTTTAGATGCGCTCGGCATTTGAAAGTAGTAGCATTTTTTATACCCGTCTATGCTATATTATTGAATCAATAACTTTTTAGCATTTATAAGCTGTTTTCTAACTTTCATCCATAAATTCAAGATGATAATAATTTTTTTTTAATCTTTAATAAAGAAGTGATTATATATAAAAAAGTTATGTGAAATAAATAAAATGAATCTCACAAATGGATTTTTTTTTGTATGGATCACAAAAAAAGTTTGCTTTTAAAAATGCATCTTATTTGAAAGCGATGCATGTCGATTTATTTATAAATTCGAAACAAACAAAAAAAAAATTAGTAGAACTGAAATATTATAGAATTGTAGAATTTTTTCTCACCGGAAGATTTTTGGCATTTCATTTCCAGGAGAGAGGAATCTATATTCTTTGACAAGTACATTATAACAACCCCTCATTCAAATTTGACAGCAGATAAGCAGTGTTGTGGATAGTTATATTACATACAATTACAGTTTTGTACTAATGAGAACAACCTGTCACTCAAAATCTGATAGCAGATATTCGGTATCATGTATGAGACTCAGGAAACTAGCGAATATCCGTGCGACTAGATTGTAACAACCATAGATTGAATATGGACTACACCATGAGATTGGTAGGAGATTTTTGCTGAAGAAGAGAGAGTTCTGCCACGAGTCAACCAGAAGTCTTGTTTTTCTTCTCTCAAAGTGTTCCCCTTGTAGTTTCGTTTATCACTCTGTGTGATAATTAAGATCTGCCGCAGACCACATGTTTTAAGATGCGTCGTAGATTCGAGAACTCTGAAAAATCTCCGACCTTGGAGTGAACTGTACTTGTGATTTAATCGTGCACTTGTGATCAAATTTAATTTTTGCATTTTTCATTTCTTTGTATAATAACCCAGAGTTCATTATTTGTATGTGTGTGTATATATATATAGTTTGCTAATTTAAAGTGTTTTAGAGTCTAATTTAAAGTGTTTGCATGAACCCGAAAGTGACCCTCTACTTGAAATCGTTATAGGTATCATATAGGCCGAGACGTTACAGAACACTATGAGGCACGCTATGAGGACTGTGAATGCTATGAGGACTGTGAATACTATGAGGCTATATGCTATTAACAAACGAAAGAACAATTTGTACTAGTTTAACTATATATTATTATAAAAAATAAAAACACCTTTATTTCAATTTAAACCTTAAAGCATGTCACTTATTTAAAAAAAAAAATTCTTATTTTTACTATCTTTGGTATAATGAGAAGTTGGTTAAGATCTTTTTATACTGTTTAATCGCCTATATTTTTACGAATATTTCAGTTAATAAATGGACTGGAAAATTGTAAAATAAGCAATAGATAATTTTATCGAAATTGCGAAGAACAAGATTGATAAATATTATTTCTACACCAGATTCTTTCTATCTACCAGATTACGTTAAACTGATAAGTGGATTGAGATACATTTTGTCTTGACGTAAGAATGAATAATGCGTGAACACTTCTAGATAGCAAGTTATCTAAGAAAAATTTCCACCGCATAGATATTATCTCAAAAAAATCATGATAATGCTGTGTAATAAAGTTTCGGTTATTGCAACATATAACGGCACGGGCATCAGATAACACAAATTTAACGTAGACTAATAACTGAATACTCGAGGAGTTTACTAAAGACAAGACTTTTTTTGAAAAATATTGTTAAAATATTCGTTTTCTTTTATAAATTCTTTTGTACTGCATGAAATTGAAAATGAAGTTTTTCAAATGCTGGATTTTTGACTTGAAATCATTCACTGCTGGAAGAACAGATATGCAATCAGATACAGCTTTACGTAGGGTGCAACAGGGCACCACAGGTGGTTGGTAAGGTATTGTACCTGTATTTTCACAATCGCAATGCTATATTAATCAAGGATCGACATTCAGAGCAGTGGTTCTTAAACTGTGGTCCTCGGTCCTATAGAACAGCAAGCGGCCTGATAGCCAACTGGCTAGCACTCTGGCCTTGGATTTTTTTTTTTTTTTGGATCAGCATATGCATTTGGCCTAGTTATTAGACCAAATGCATATGCTGATAAAGCTCTAAAAAGTCCAAGAAAAGAGGTTCAGAAAAACCATTGTCCAATGTAAAATCAAGATAGTTTAAATATGAGCTGTCGATGCTTGAGCAGTCCAACACTTGACGCAGGTCCCAAAAATCTTGTTCATAGGTGAGACTCCTCAAGTGTCCACTGGCAAAACTTGATAAGCAAGTTTGTTGGCTTCTATGGCCCCCAAAAAAAGCAGGGCACCACCAGGACGATCTCTCAATTTCAAATTTAAGAACCCAATTTTAAACAAATCAGGAATGCATTTGAAATTGATTACTTAATTTAATTTCTATACTGTTAATTTAATAGTTAAATTAATGCTGAGATGGTAATTTATTTTTTTTTTTTTTAAAAATGTTGTTTTAATTGCAGTTTTAGGTTTAAGTTTTATGTTTATTAGAAGTAGCCTACATGCTAATTTTAATTATTTTAAATTTTCAAAATGACCTTCAAGCCATCAAAAATCCTTTAAGAACTGTCACGCAATGAATCCTAAAAATGCTTGAGAACCAATGATTTAGAGGTTTCGTTCTTTTTCCTGCCTCTTCTAACCCAATGGAACGAATTTCTGGCATAAAGATTTATCATGTTCATCTCAGGCATACACGGGAACTTCCATTTTGTTTCCTTGGTCAAGTTACGAATTGTGCGTCCAAAGTTGAAAGACTCTGTGAATACCAGGCTTATTGAGGAATTATAAAACAATAAATTAAGTAAGAAAAATAACACTATAATTATTAAATTACAACAATCAATAACTAATCACAACAATATAATTATTAAATTACAACAATCAATAATTAATCACTACAATATAATTAAATTACAACAATCAATAATTAAACACAGCAATATAATTATTAAATTAAAACAATCAATAATTCACAACAATATTATTATTAAATTAAAACAATCAATAATTAATCATAACAATATAATTATAAAATTACAACAGTCAATACTTAAACAGAAAAATATAATTATTAAATTACAACAATCAATAATTAAGCGTAACGATATAATAATTCAATACTTTTTCATTAGTATACAATGTGGTCGGTGTAGCGCGTTGGATTTCTAAAGCAAGAGTACTTCGGTGACAAAATTTAAGTGCAATGTAGCAAGCGCGTCATGGTGTAAGCTGGGTAACGTTGAATTTGCTACTCTGTCTTTATAATGATGAATTTATAAAACAAAGTGCCTGGCATTCGAAAACAACAATAGTTAATTTAAAAACTAAACAAAAACGTTCTACTATAAAATATGGTTCTAATAATAAGTGAAATAAATTATGTAATACAGCATTTCTTAACTTTGTCAATTCTAAAAATTTCATGAGCATTTAAAAATTTTGTTGAGCCTATTATATAAAAAGTAATAATAAATAAATATATTATTCAATACATTATTCAATTTGAATATTGACAGCAATAGAAGCAACAATTTGTGGCACATTGAAAGGTTGAGCAGAAATGCAGAGTTCCGAGGAACAAGGTTTGAATATTACTGATGGAATGGAATCACTGTTCTTTAATTTGATATGTAAGAAAACTATCAAAAAAATGTTTAATAATTACTGCGAAAAAAAAAAATTAGATTTAGCTTCAAAATAAAAATTAAAAAGACAGTTTATTTATGTTTTATTTTTATACTATATTGTCCACAGTATTAATTTATTATCATTTATTAAAATAAAGTATAAATAAAAATTGCTTTCTCTTTAAGGTTTATAGTATTTCATTTTTAAAAAGATTGATTAAATTAATGATAATTGATTCAATCGAAATATTAATCTTAATATTCTCAACTTCCTCCAAAAAAGAAACAATTAAAATTTTCCACAAAAATTCTTTAGTTCTAAATATTAACAAAGGAAAATAAAAATTAAAGAAAAAAAAATATCTAGTAATTTTTTGTGTTAAGAATTGGGTTTCATTTTCTTTTATTAACAATACAGAAATAGTTTCCTCAGAGCATTAGTGTAACCATAACTATTCTATAATTATTCCATAACTATTCTATAATTGGTGTAACCATAACTATTCTATAAATGTAAATAACTTTTTTCTTTTATTGCTGAGTATTTCAACTAGTTTTATTGTTTTAAATATCTAATTATCTTTTCTAAAATTTATTTTAAAATACTAAACAACACTGTTGGGAAAGTTATATATTACTTAGAAAAAACAAGTAAAAGTAATACTAAAACTTTCAATTTCCTAACAATATGAATTTATCTTTTCCACCGTAACGTAAGCCTCGGTAGCGCAGTAGGCAGCGCGTCAGTCTCATAATCACTCTTAGCTGAGTAATCTGAAGGTCGTGAGTTCGATCCTCACCCGGGGCAGCATATTTTTAATCTTTCAAACTTGTTTAAAAAATAAAGAAATTAGGTCATTTTTTTTAACGCGTGTGGACATAAAATAAAATTTGGCTGTTAATTAAACTCAATTTTCAATTCGTTGTGTCTCTTTATTTTAATAATATATTTTATTGAAATTTGATACAAAAAAATCTTTATGTTAAATAATGTATGCATATTTTTGTATTCGTGTCTTGTTTAATAAATTTTACATATTTATTGAAGTTTTAATTTTTTAAATTATTTATGGGAAACAGCAAGTTTTATTTTTTATGCAAATAATATTACATAAAATCTGTTCATTCCTAACGACTATTATTACAAACATATTCTTACGAAATTTAAAATTTACGAAAATTGCCTTTCAAACAAAAAAAAAAAAAAGTAGTTATAATTTCAAAGGTGCTTTTATTATTTGAAAAAAAAACTATTTAAATACGTGATTCATTAATATAAATCCCCAATTTCTACAATTTTTTTTTTTTTTTTTTGACAGAGATTCCATGAATTTGGAACATTAAATTTTCTGGATAACTATATAAAAATATCTAATAAAGCAACAATATTTTTTGCTACTATGCGCAAATAAATATTATTAAAGCTTATCATTGAAAAATTAATGAATAATAATAAAGTTTACTATTTTTTATATTATTTCTTATTTACTTTAACCTTAATTCTAATTTTAAACAGAGTCAAATATAAATTAAATAGGATACCTTTCATTTATAACAATTTCTTTTTTTTTGGATATATTTTTTATATATTTCTTATATATATTATTTTTGGATTTTCTTATATATATATATTATTTCTTAGAATTTTTTTTATAATTAGGAACTGAAATATGAGCCTGATTTACCTCCAACAACTTTACAAAATATGTTGAAAAGGGAAAACAATTAACAGGAAAAATAAAATCTTGTTAAATTTTTACCTATAAATATTTATTTATTTATTATTATTATTTTTTTTGCAAAGAAACTACATTAAAAAGTTGTTTCACTTATGTTTTTTAATACTTTTCTCATGTAAACTGCAGCAATATTTTAAAATTATTTTTAAAATATTACTATGCTTTATTGTGCTGTATTGCAATATTTTATTTTAGCTACTACATTAATAAAAATGATTTGTAAAAAAGTTAAAAATTGACAATAATATTTCTATAGATTCCATTTCAATTCAAATCAGAATTTGAATTATGTTTAAAAAAGAATGTAGGTGTTGATAAAAGATATATCTGAAAAGAAAAATTCGAAAATTTAGATATTGCTCATTCTCAAGCATTAGTTACAAGTTTTTTTATAATTAAAATTATAGAAACATTTTAATTCAATTATTAAAAATTTCACATTGAAATTATTCTAGATTTTTTTAAATTTTCATGCAAGCATCTGTGGTTAATACTTTTTTTTAAGGAAGGGGATTCATAAACTAATCAATAGATCATTAATAGACTAAAAATTGCTATTAAATATTATTTTAAAAGTAAAATGAAAAAAAAAAATATTTATCAATTTATTCAAATTCCTATTTTAGCCATAAATATTTCTTACAAATTCATCTTTCACATAGAAAAGAGCTTTTAATAATAATTATAGTGCTCAAATAATTATTGTTTATTAATAAATATGAATCAGCTTCAATAAATAACATAATATATTTTAATAAAAAGTTTATAATAATTTACATAAATCCAATGAAATTTTATTTCATATCCATTCAATTAAACCAATACTATTCAGAAAAGAAAAATGAATTTAATATACATCTAAAAATTCAACAGACATTAAAAAATCCTAATAAAGAAAAAAAAATTAATATGAATAAAAATTTTTATCAACAACTCTATAATTAATATTATTTATTTCATAATTAATAATTACAAATGAATCTATCTTTAATTTACAGAATGTATAATATAGGACAACTATTGTACCTAAATTTTATGTGTTATAAATTTATTTATTTATAATTAAACGACAGTTTAGAATTGAATGGTAAAGAAAAAAAAAAAAAAATCTCATAGAAATATCAGCACTGATTCGGAATGAAATGAAGCAATTTGGCGACATTTCAACAAATTGGCATTGATCTGGTAACCCTGCCATCTGTTTACAAATCGCCATATCACTTCTCAGACAGCCGGGGTCCTATAAAACTCAACCATGGTTCATGGAATGAAATCTGATTACGTTCCTCGCGCTTCCATCATCAACCCAACATCAATGAATCTCGAAAAAGGTGTTCTGATTCCCGAACCCGTCGATCGGATATGCGAAACTATTTTGGCCCAGGCTAATATTCCGGTGGTCGTAAAACTTGGACTTAAACCAGATGAGCTGAAAGAGGAAATTGCGGTAGGTGGTTGTTTTAATTCTTTTACTTCCGTGCAAGATGTTTTTTTTAATAGAATTCTAGAAGTGATGTTTCATTAAATATTTTCTAAACGGGCATTGATATTATGTGCCGAACGTTATTTATCGAAGCATATTATTATTGATTAACTCCTTATGAACCTATGAACATTACGAATGCCGCTAAAGATAAATCAATCAAAAAAACGCCCAGTTAATTTATTAATAATTAATGCTTGATAATCAATCAATCAATCAACCGATCGATATAATTTATCTTCGTTATTTTACTTGATTACTTTATTTCAAGCAAATCTTCTATACTCCACAATTTAAAAAAATATGTATATTTTTTTTTTAATATTAATGATTTTTCTTGCATTGATTTTTTTTCCCAGTTGTATTGTAGTGTAAAATTTTGCTTCAAGTTCCCTAGATCGTTCGTACATGTTTAATATATGTTAAAAATTACTTGATTTTGCTTTGTAGTTTTGTGTGCTAGATTACTATTGGGCGACAAATTAATTTATTAAGGGATTACGAAACTGACCTCGGATGTGAGGCTGGGGATCAAAAGCAGTTTTAGCCGGTTTGGTTGTCGCATACGCATGACACTGCGGCAGGGACAGTCCCTTTTAATAGGGACGGGAGGAAAGAAAATACGAAGCAGTTTCGTTGCTAAGCAACGATAATTGCTTGTCAATTGTTAAAGGTCAGTAATTAAGCTTGGGGCGTTTTTATTAAGAAATAAATTTACGTATAAGATTACTATCGTTTTAAAGTTTGTATTACGTTGAAAGCTTCTATATCTAATTTCTTTCCAATAGTTCGTTTAATTAGAAAAACTTAATGATAAATTATTCATTCAATTAAAAAAAAAAAAAAAAAACATTTTAGGATAAAAATGCTGTTATTTGATTTCTTATGTAAACTTTGTATATATTTTTAAAATAACCAGGATTATAAATTTATTTGGCTTATATAAGAATACGCTGTCACTCATTACTGACGGCTTTAAATATGTTTTATTATGTTAAATACGATTCAATATTGTTAATAAATAACAATAATAGTATTGAATTTTTATTTAGATGTTTTATTTATCATAAACTAATAATTTAAATTAGAGAAAAAAAGTTGTTAAAAATATCAGAATAATACTTTAATCTTCATTAAAATTAAAATATTATTTTAGGAATTAGAATATAACTGTATAACATAAGATATTTATTGCAAGTTACACTTGTTTCTATTCTGTGTTAAAAAAACTTTTTTTTTTTTTTTTTTTTTGCATTTTTAAAAGTTAAACAGATTTTTATTATGATTTATTTTATATTTAATGGGGAATGCACTAAGTGCTTGTTTTTAATAATAATTAATGGAAAAGTTAAATAAAATTTTTAGTTAAATAGTCGGCATTTATCTTTATAATTTTATACTGAAATTTTATTGTTCTATTATTTTAAACTATGAAAATGTTAATATATTAAATGCATATCTAAACTCTGTTTAAAAATTAAAATTATAATTACTATTGTAGTTTTAAAGTTTGCATCAAAACTTTTATATCTAATTTCTTTCAATAGTTTGTTTAATTAGAAAATCTTAATGGTAAATTATTCATTCAAATTTTTTAAAAAATTCTAGGATATAAAATGTTATTACTTTAATTCTTGTATAAAGTTAGTATATATTTTTCTATGTATATGCTTCTTAAAATGATTTAAACCATCCAAATCTTTTTCTAGAAATACCATGGGCTGATTGTTCGATCAGCTACAAAGGTAACTGCTCCTATTATTGCAGCAGGAAAAAATCTAAAAATTATTGGCCGGGCTGGAGTCGGTGTTGATAATATTGATTTAGATGCTGCAACTAATCAGGGTGTGCTTGTAATCAAGTATGTTTGTCATAATAATTTTTTGATAATAATTAATAAATCATAATAATAATAATAATATGATTTAAACTGATTTATAGCAAATAAATCCCATTTAGTGAAAACTTAATACATTTTTATCATGAATGAAGGGTTAATTTCTGATTATTAACGTTTGAATTATTGTATTTTAGTGCTCCTGGTGGTAATACATTAAGTGCTGCTGAATTGACATGTGTTATGATATGTTCCCTGTCCCGGTATGTATATTTACATTTGTCTTCATATATATTTACTTCATGTTCTATTTTTTAATTTTTATTACTAAAATTTGTCTTTTATGTATAGATTTTATGTTAAAAACCTTCAATATCTTAAAAGAAATATAAAGAAAATACATCAATTTTTCTAACACTAAGTAAACCTCAAAGTTGAACTATAATGATAATAGAATTAGATTTATTGAATTAGAATTAGATTTCTTTCTGAATACTTTTAAAATCTTTTTTCACTATTAATAGTATATCTCCACCCAGAGTAGGCAAACATAAGATTATTTTGTGTTCATTTTAGCATGTTCATTCAGATGGATATTTGTCACTTGAATGATATTGCATCATCCTCTTTTTCTAAGAATTCCTAAGTTATTACAACCCTTGTCAAATATCCAATGCTATTCAGTATATCAATGTTCTGTTTAAAATTTTTTTGATTGAAACATGAAGAAAAGCAATGCTTGTGAATTTTTATAAATTGTATAAAAGTACATGTTAGTAAATAATACTGAGAGAAGATTACATTAGTGACTATACAATTCATGGCATTGCCAAGTAAATCGTGAATCACTCACAATTCTGCTCAGTTACTATTGCTTTTCCTTATACTTAATCTTATTTATGAATGCTGTAGCCATTTTTTAAAATCATAGACTTTTTAATTATTTGTTTTGTATATTTTTCATATAATTCTCTAAATATGAAATTTTCAAAAATATATCTTGCTATTGTAAAATTTTTCATTTCATATAAGTGATACATTAACGTTTAATTTTAGAAACATCTACGAAGCATCTGCATCTTTAAAAGCTGGAAGATGGGATAGAAAACATTTTATGTCAAATGAATTGGAGGGAAAAACATTAGCCATTATTGGACTTGGCCGTATTGGAAGAGAAGTAGCTCATCGGATGCAGTCATTTGGAATGAAAGTAAGTATTTTTCTTTTTAATATTTATATCTGTTCACTCGCAATAAATTGATCTGAGTACTACTATGTATTTTTATATTAAAAATATTTAATCTTAAATGTTTTACCAAAATTAAAAATTTTTTTAATTGCACTATTATTATGTATATTACTGCCTTTTTGTAGTAATCAGTTTTATATTTTATGATACATTTTTATTATATGTAAAAAAAATAAATTTGTTTTGTAGAACATAGTAATGGCATAACATACTGTTTTATAATATAATTTGAACTTATTTGCTGAAATTTTATGAATAATTAATATAATAATTAATGATAATAATTTACTTACATTTTGGAAGTATTTGTGAAATAATTTATAATTATCAATTGCTAAAAATGCTGTTATTATTTCTCAATTATTGGCATTTTCGGCCAAGTAATTTTAATTTTAGTATTTCATCAATCTGTATTTCTACTTGATTTTTTAAAAAATGATTTCATTTGTAGTAATTTAATTTAATAAATTGAATTAAATACTCATGATTAGATTGATAGTTTTAAATGTTGCTGAATTTAAATATGGGAAGTTCATTATGTTTATTTAATTTTTGTAAATAAGGGAATGTAATATATTTTTTTGTAGGAAAACAATTAGAGAAGTGCTTTGAAACATATTGCTACATTGGAGAATTTATAATTATACTGTTTTTATTGAACTGAATAAATATGCTTATCAAAAATATTTTATACATAATTCTATTTAATAAATTTAAAATTTTATTATTATACTGTAAAATTTTTTAAATAGAACAATAAAAATTTGAACAGATTTTTGAGTTAAAGGGATATTGAAAGTAAAAAAAAAAAAATATTTTATATAATTTTAAATTGATTTAAGTTAATAAATATTTTTTCCATGAAATAACTTCTTTATTTCATCAACTAATAATTAAACATCTTTTCTATTGTTTATTACATACATTAATAACTTTTTTATGATTAAAATTTTTATGCAATTTGTAGACTATAGGATTTGATCCATTGGTTCCCGCTGAAGAAAGTATAAAATTTGGAGTAGAAAGCATGGAACTGGAAAGAATCTGGCCTATTGCTGATTACATCACAGTTCATACCCCTCTGATACCTCAGACCAGAAATATGAGTTCTAATAAATATTATATTGATATTCTTGCCAATGAGATATTTAATTTTTCTTTTACTTTATCTTAACTTTGTTATTTTTAAAAATATTGCATAATAATTTATTATGGATCAGTACTATAATTTCTGTACATATGATTCATACATTAAAGTATTAAAAAAACCTTAATATTTTATGATATATTATAAGTTCTGCATTTAATCTGCAAACTTTTTTTTTTAATCGGAAGTTTTGGTTAAAATTAATTCCAAAAAATTGCCATCTAATTTTTTTTTTTTTTTTTTTTAATAATGATAAATGGAATAGTGTAAACGTAATCAGTCTTTAAAAATTTTTTTTTTTTTAATTTATACAAATTGTATATATTTTTTTCAGATATGATTAATGCACAAGTTTTGACCAGATGCCGTAAAGGAGTGAAAATTGTTAATTGTGCTCGTGGAGGAATTATAGATGAATGTGCTTTGCTTTCTGCTTTAGAATCAGGACAGTGTGGAGGAGCAGGTTTAGATGTATTTTTAGAGGCAAGTTTAAACAGGATTTTTCAAAATTTTTTTTTTTTACTGTTGGCAAATTGTTTAAAAACTTTTAAACAATTTACTTTTTGAAATAATTAATGTTAATTAATCAAATTTAAATAAGTAATACAATAAATTTACAAAATTACTCTATATTTTTATTCACTTAACAAATTATGATACTTTTTCTAATTGTACTGTACAAATTCTATGCATTTTTCTTTACAATAAATATTCTGATTTTTTTTTTTTTTCATTTCATCACACTATTTACTTTTATTATATTTTTAAATAGCCTCTTTTTTTTAAATTTTTATATTTATGATTAAGAAATTAATAAAAATTCATTTAAAATCTGATTTGAATTTCTATTCAAAGAATGCTATTTGAATTTCTATTTTTTTCAAAGAAGAAATTCTTGGAAAAATATTTTAGACTTAAAAACATCAAAGAGCATTTCAGATTTTTCCAAGAATTTCTTCTATCAGAATTTGTACTGTCACTGTGTTAATATGAATGCCTTTAAAAAAATATGTTTTGAAGAATGTTTTAAAAATAATATATTCTAATGAAAATTGTTGAAAATTCATTTATATTTTAACACATTATGAATACGTAATTTTTCGACAAAAAATATTAATTTTTCTTTTTAAATTATTAGCTTATTAAGTAGGCTTCGTTATTAATTTAAAAATTCATATAACCAGGACTTTTTTTTTCATCTTGGATTTATTGATATTATACTATTTGAAATAAAGAAATTCTTATTTAAAGTATTTTAAAATTAAAAAAAGAAACATTTAAAAATGTTTTATTCATTGATAAGTGAAATTTTATTTCAGGAACCTCCTAAATGCACTAACCTGCTTCAACACCCAAGAGTTATCTGCACTCCTCATTTGGGAGCTAGTACCCATGAAGCTCAAAAAAGGGTAGCAGAAGAAATTGCTGAGCAATTTGTTAGTCTTCATAAAGGAAATTCTATTCATGGAATTGTAAGTTACATCTGCTATAAATATCTATAAAGAAAAATATATTTATATAACACTTATATCAAAGGCTGCATTAAAAATAAAAAATTATTTATTTTAATCAAACCAAATCTTTTAAATTACTTCTAATTTTAATAAGTTTTTTAAATTATATTAAATCAGCAATATTCGGTAATATTTTTAAATAATTGTAATTTTTTTTTGTAGTATTATACCAAAACTAAAAGAAATTCATTACAAATTATTGTATATTAAACAATTAGCATGAATTTAAAAATAATTTTTTTCTGTAAATAAGGATTAAAATTGTACTGTTATATTATCTCTGATAAAATAAATTATTATAACAATTCTGCATTAATATGTTTTAAAATTTATCTGTTATAAAATTTTGTATTTTTAATATTTGTGCTAGTAAATTTAAAAAAAATTGATTTTTGATTCTTTTTTTTTTTTACCATGCTTTGCTTTAAGGCTGTAAGTAATAAATAATATTTTTATGTTATATAATACATGAAAGCATTTTGTTAAATATTATTAATTTGCTGAAATATTTAAATTTATGAATTTGCACATTAAATAATACTTGCATGTATGAATTTGATATTCAGCTTGCCTTATGTATTAAAATTTTGTTATATCTATAAAAAAAAAATTATGTTTATTTTTAAAAAAATAATGCAACAAATATATTTAAAATTTAAAACTGCAGTTATTTTAATTAAATAAAAAAGTTACTTCACATTTTGCAAAAATTATTAAATTTTATATTATATTTCTATATATTTATTATTATCTCTCTATATATATTATTATGTCTCTATATATTTTTTTCATGTTACTTATTATTAAATCTTAAATTAATTTCACTTAATTTTAAATAAATTAAAGTATAAGATTATATATTTACCAAAAATTTATAAAATTATTATATTTTAAACACATGAACCAATAAATTTTTACAATTTTTGAAAGTTTTGTTCTTATTTATATTTCTAGAGTAAAAAGAAATACTTCAATATATCTTTTTAAAAAAAAATTTTTATAGTTTAATTACTATTAATTACTTATTATTTATAGTTTAATTACTTACTTAATGAAATAAATGTTTCTAATTGAACATATTTATACAAGTGTATGAAATACATTATTTCCATTTTTTTGTAAATTTTAGTGTTGTATAAAAAAAAAAATTATTAAGATTATTGACCTGTAGATTATTTTAAAGGATCAGAAATGTGAATACAATAATGCTAAGTTATTATTTGTCCATTATGATTTATAATAATTTTTATTATGTTGCTTTTGCTGCCTAGCATTATGAAATTAAGTTTTCTCTAAAATATAATAATGATTTAGTATGCTGAAATGTTAATGCTAAGATATTTAAACCAATACTCAGATGGAAGCATTAAATTAAAAAATAAATAAATTCTTTAAATAATTCTTTCTTCTTAATAAAACTCTTTTAATAAGAGCATTTTGATGCTTCAATTTTCAGTTTATATAATATTATTTCATTAATGTTACAATGCAATTATGATTTTCCTTCAGGTAAATTCACCAGCATTTACTTTATCTAAAACTTATAGTCAATGGGCCAAGATTGGTAAAGTTGTTGGAGGTTTTGTTTCTATGTTATTTCCTAAATCGGATACAAATATATCTGCAGTAGCAAATGTTTATGGTAAGTAAGATATATGTATATTTGCTATTGAATTCATTGAAGTCCTACATATTATTTTTATCATAAGATGCAAAGTTTTAATTTAGAATTAATTCTTTTTAAAAATTATTTGAATTTTTCTTGTATATTCTTTTGAAATTATTATCATGAGACAATTTTTTATTCAAATTTATACTTTAATGACAATTATCATTAATGCTCTAAATATTTAAAAGGAGCATTATATTGATAATCGTACAAAAAATTTTTTTCCTAGTATGTTTTTTTAATTTTAAAAGCTAAATTATATATAAAAAAAATTTTAAGAATAAATATTAATTGTTATACTTTAGAAACCTTGAGATCTTTTGTTTTAAATTTAGAATATGAATTTCCTTTTAGTGAATTTTCCTCTTTTTTTTACATTTTTATAAGTGATCTACTGCACCTAATAAATGTATAAATTGGGGAAAGTATAATCTTTTTTAATATTGAAATGATTAATATTTTCAAAAGTATACTCCTTTAAATAATTTATAATCAGTTTTCTTCTTTCTTGGTAATTTCTTTTACTGCTTCTAAAAATATATTCATGTGATATTATAATAAATAAAATGAATTTTTTTTTTTTATTATTCATTTGACACAATGACACCTTGTAATATGACTAAGTTCTTTAAAAGAAAGTATTTTTATAACTAAATTATTTCTATTTTGGAAATACTGTTTAAAAAAAAATCTTATTAGTTAGTTTTTCTAAAAGTTTTTGGTTGCAAAAATGCTTATTTAATAAAGAATAAAATTAAAAATATGCATTAATTTTTTGTGTAATTGCTGAAATATTCCTTGTTTTAAGGTCAAAATTTGGACAAGAAAGAAGCACTATTTTCAACAGCCATCATTATTGGAATGCTTAAACAGAGGTCGAACATAGATGCTAATTTTGTGAATGCTCGCATCTTAGCTAGAGATCATGGATTTGAGGTTTGTTAATATTACTATTTTCATTTTTTAATCATTTAAAATATCAAATGAAGTTCTTATACTTTTATCTTTTTCTTTGTGTTGTAGCTAGTTGATTTATTAACATTATTATTACGTATAGCAGGCATTATATTAATTCAGTTGTAGAAAATGTAAGGTTTACATGTACCTTATTTTTTTAACCTATGCAGTTGTACAACATATTAATAAATAAATAAATATTAATCAATAAAAATCAATTATTTTTTAAAACTTTATAGATGTGCTATAGTAAAAAAAGAGAAATTTGTATAAAAATCAATAAATAGTTTTAAAAAATTATGTTTGCATTTTCAATTGAAAAATCAAATTTGGGGGTGGGGTAAATTACTAATTAAAATAATTTATAACTATTATTAAAAATTATCTGCTTTTTTTTACTAATTGGGAAGTAAATCCATTAGATTTTAAATTTCTTCTTAATTCAATTCAGTTAAGTTGCAAAATGTTTTGTAGGTTATACTGTAGAAAACTCTGAAATAGTTTTACATTTCTTGCAGTACAAATTATTATTAATAATTATAAATGAAAATTATTATATTTTGTTTTTATTATTTATTCATTGTTGCTTTATACTAGCAGTATATTGTATAATTAAATTTGTTGGTGTTGTCCTTTTTTCCCAAAACTTTACTGTGATTTTGATTTTTAAAGGAATTTTTTACAAATATCTGGCAATTGGACAATATATTATAATTTGGTCTTAAATTCTCTGAAGGAAATTTAAAATTTGTAACTATAAAAAGTTATAGCTATGAAATATGACTTGACTTTGAGATTTATGTTTGTGTTAGCTGCTTTATCTCAATTTGTGCAATTACTCTTGAGAAGAAATCAGAAAAAAAGGAATATATGAAATATGTGTTGTTATAAAAACGTTAGTTTTTTATTTTTATTTTAATGCTACCTAATAAATTATATATAAATAATATATATCTTAAAAACTTTTCTTTCAGGCTGAAAGTTAAAGAAACTTATTATGAAAATAATTTTGTTGAATATTGAAATGCTGTCAATTTTTTAAATTGTTTTATGGAATGAATGTTTCATTCATTTAAATTTTGTTTTTCATTTTTAGGTCAGTAAAGTTATCAATCACCACATAAGTTCAGACAATATATCTATTGAAGTAACTGCAACTTCAGTCACAGGAACACACACAGTGTTGGCCACTATTAACAATGGAGAACCAGCTCTGTGCAACATTGATAACTGTCATTTCAAAACTGTGCCTTTCCTTTCCAATGATACAATGTTCATAAAAGGAACAAATGCCAGTGACATGATTGCAAGAATTATAGGTATGATTTAAATTTTTACAATATATAGTTTATTAAGAGATCTTATTTTAATTTTGTTTTGGTATTGCCTTTTTAAAAAAAAAATTATTTTTGAAAGAAATAACTTGATTTTATTTATTGATTTATTTTTTAAATATATCAACAACATTAAAAAGAAATGAAAGAAAAGATGTAAAAGTTAATTTTATACATTATATATAAAAATGATGAAATTTTAAACATTTACGTTATTTGCAAAATTATTTTTAATATTTATAACCTAAGTTGTCACAGTTCAAGCTTTATCCATTTAAAAAATAAATCCATTTTCTCGTTTTCTTTGCATAAAAAAAGTAATTACTTCTTTGAATTTTTAAAAAATTTTTGGTAGAATATTTTTATTGAATAAAGATAAAATTTTGCGCTTCTTTTAACCGTTATTCTAGACCTATTGATTGAAAGTTTCTATATCTATAATTTTCTTTGTAATATATGCATTTTTCTAAAAATGATAATGAAATCTCATTTTTAACTTTTTCATCTTTGCCTTCTCAGTTTTTCTTTTAATTTGTTTTTAATTCAAAAAATCATCTTTTTGTCTACATGAATGGGAATCAAAACAATGTAATTTTAGTATTAGTATTTGTATCTAGGCTAACTGGGCTGTTGTTTATCATTTAGTAAAAGACATTTGTGAATTTAAATATATGAAATAGCATAATTTTCTACATATAAATGATTTATTATGTATTTAAAAAAAAATGAAGAATTTCTTGGTGTGGAATTATAGTTTACCATTTATATTGTGTGAAATTTTGTTTTAATCAAACTTTTGGTATAAATTAAATTTGAAAAATCACATTGAAATCTGCAGGCTTTATTTTTAATTATTATTATTTTAAAAATTGTACTTCAGAATAGAATTTCAGTCTGAGATAGAAATAAACAATTTTTTAAATATAAAATAGAAGATTCATGAAAAACTGTGTTGGTGAAGGTATCAGTACTGTTATTAAGAATACAATAGTGCAAAGTTCATTCAACTCATGACAACTAATCCAAAATAATTTTTAAAAACAAATTAATAATTCATTTATATTGCTCAATATTTTTTATATGTACAGCATAGATCTCAAATTGATATAAATTTTTTTGTAAATTTGTCTGCTTTGATTGAAATATTTTAAAAGTTTGATATTTTCAAATATTTTTTTCCATTTTATATCATTAAAATGATTCTTACATTAAACTTTTACTTACTTTTTTTTTGTTGAACATGCCTGGAAAAAACTTTTCTTTTGTTTTTATACACACATATCTTTATTTCAATTCTAATTTTTGAATGTATAATAAGTTTGCATTTTTTATGACATCTAAAAACACTTAAAATTAAAAAATACGTTTTTAATGTATGAAATCAAAAATGGTACAAAATATAAACTTTATTATTTTTTTTTGTGAGATGTTAAAGAAAATAATCGGCAGGTAAAAATTGCCTGTAAATTATACACTGCATCATATTGTATATATGATGTGTTTTTTAATCTCTTCTCTATTAAAAAGTACGACTACTGATTTATAGGCAGGAAATTACAGCATTTGTATATTATCTTTTCAGGAACCTTGGTTGAATATGGTATAGTGCACAATGTTGCCTGGGGTGAGAGGCCAAAGGATAGTCAAACATCCTTGTGCATTCTTCATCCTGCTGGTCAGTTAGATGATATGTGTGAGGATGTTGCCAACAAGTTAAAAGCTGAAATTAATTCATTAGATTTCTTTGCACAATTGAGACTTTAAAGATATTTTATTTTTGAATTTATATTTTGCATTTTTAAATTTTTGATGCAGATTTATAATTTATTTACAAAAAAAAAAAAAAAAATTATAGTTTTGTTCTTTTTTTATACCAGTTTATCCATAATATACACCTAAAAAGAGAATTTTTTTCTCCATTTAGGTTTTAAAATATTGTAAGAATTTGTTGTCCAAACTGTTAATTAGTCATTATAATTTTAAATTATACACATATTTTTAGATCTTTCAATTATTTTTATTTGAAATGCACATGAATTCAAAATACCCATTTTTTTTTACTTTGGTGTAAATGTATTATAGTTTTAATTTTTTAATAAAAAAAGCACTTTTATCTATTGTTATACATTTATAGAGATGTATATTTATGCATTTTGTGTATATTGGTTAATATAAATGTATGTTTTATGTTTTAACATTCCAGAAAAATATTATTTACAATTTATTTTCAAATTGTTTTACTTTAAAATTCATTTTGCATGACATCTTTGTAGATTTTTTTTACCAATCAAAAAATTGCTATAACTGTTAATTCAATGTTATTGGCTGTATTAATTATTTAATGTGTATGAAAAAATAAATAAACTGGCTTTTAGAATAGCAGTATTTTATTTAATTTATTATATTCACTCAGTTTGATTTTGTTTCAAAATTTGTATTTTCTTATCGTATACACTTATCTCAGCACTGATGACTGCTTTGAAAAAGTTCATTAAATAATGCTATATAGCAAAAAATACTGTTAATTTAACCATCCATTATATTTGTTATATTTCACTAACATGCTAAAAGTATAAACATAAAATATGTAATGTAAATATAAATGTTTAAAAAAAAAAATTTTTTTCATTTATTAAAAATTGTTATTTTGGTATAATGTGATAAAATTTTCATTGTGAATTTTGTAATCATATTTTTGCTTTTACCCAACTATACAAAAATTACAAAACAATAACCTCTAAAAATAAATCATTTATGTACTTGTGTAATTTTTAATAGATATGTCTTTTATAAAAATTTTTTTTATGCTTAGTATATTTCAAATATACATAAAAACTTGATATTTAATAAAGAATGGAATTTCCAGCTCTATCAATAAAAAGGCATTTTAAGTTTGTAATAAAATCAAATTTTTATTTACAAAAATTTACAATAAAATACATAATATAAACAAGTGTATACATAGTGTCCTGTAGGTTCCATTATTATATAAAAAATTTATACTACTATTTTTTTTAATCAAAATAGTGTATTTCTTTTCATACAATTAAAAGGCACAAGTAGTAAAAAAAAAAAAAAATCATAGGAACAAAATATTTTAGTATATTTTCATACAGACAAAAATATTTATGATTATTATATTCAATTAATTAATGTATTAATTTTTCATTATTTTTATTTAAATTGAACTAAATACTTAAAACAGATATAACATTTTTAAAAAATGTATTTTTTTAAAAGGAATGCATAAAATTTAGTTGTTTTGAATAGAAACAGTCTATTAAAAACAGGATAACATTTTTATTTAAAAAATGTTCTAAACAAAATAAAAAGAATTAATTTCTAATTTTATCGATTTTTCTTCATTTGTAAAATATTTTGCTTTTTTTTTTTAAAAGAACGAAAATTTATATTTTCTGTTTCACATTCTGGTTTATAAATAATTTCAAAAGGTCATTTTTAAAGCTAAAAAAATGTATACATTAATAATCAAATTTAATATCTGAAAAATAATTCACTAAAATTAAATTTATTCTGCATAATTTAGTTACAAAATTTGTGAGTTACTAATAAATCAATTTCAAGTATTTAATTTTCTTGGTTCAAATATTACAGATATATTTTATCAATAATAAAATTTAAAATATTTTTTTTTGTACATACTTTTTCCCCAGTGGGTCTTTGTTAATACAGTATTTATATATTAATTTGTTGCTGTGTTTGATAAATTAAAATTTATAAAGGCAATTTATAAGCATAGAAATATATAAAAGAATTTAATGTTTTAAAACTAAATTGTATTAATATTAATCTAAACATTACATTGCTTCATACTGTAAATATAATTGTCTCTAATTCTATTACATTTTTTGGTAAATAAAACTTGCTCAAAATTAATTTACTATATTTTAATAAAAGATTGATACCCATAATTTTTAATTTTTAAAATGAACTTTGATGCTAATTGTATATCAAATGACTAATTATAATATATATATATATACTAAAGCAAGACTTGAGTTTAAGCCTGACAATATTAAATAAATCTATTATAACAGGAAAAAGTATGTATACAATAGCAATATAAAATGTTTTATAAACAAATTTTTATGTATAGCAAAATCTTTTTATCACACAATAATTATTGTTACCACTAAATATCCATGCATAATACAAAATAGTCAGCACAAATAACAGTAAGATACTTCAAAATAAGTATTAAAATTTGCCACCTTTTTTTTTTAGTGTAGGAACTATAAGGCAAGTATTGGGCTTTAGTTTGGGAATAAAGAAAATTTAGCACTTCATTACAAGGAACATAGTTGCATAGTTGTAAAATCTCAAGGAATGGTTAGCTTCTTCATAAGTGGATTAGAGTATCATTTACAGTAGTATGTAGCTCTTTTTATATATCAACTTTTATAAAAAAAATATCTGAAATTGTGCTTTTTTTTTATTGAGTGATTTAAAACATTGAATGTACTAAAATTCATACAGTAGACAAAGTGGTGTATGGTATAATTTTTATATTGTACTAACTATTCATATAAATATAGATAATTAGTGCAATGTGATAATTTACCTTCCAACTTCAGAACAGAAATAAAATAAAATTTTATGTTAAAAACTGCTAAATATAACTATTTTTTGTATATTTAAAACTAAACCATTTTCATAAGATTCATCTTAAAATTATATTTACAAATATTTGTTTAAAATATCTCAATGGTACTTGCTATCTTGTTAACATTTTTATAATTTAAGGCACCATAGAATTTTCACTGTCATAGGAAAATAATATTTAATCATTATTTTTTTATCTATATTACATTGCATACTCATAATTGCTATGAAGTATAACTAAGATTGCTGCTACAAATTTATAAATTATATTGTATTTTAAAATTTCATCAAATGCAAGTATTTTTCCTATGAAATCTGAACAAACCATCAATATTGATTTTAACTCATTACTTTAAAAATGAAGGCAACATAATTTTTGTATCTCATCTTTTGCCATGCATTTTTACCACCTTAACTTTTAATTTTAACTCACATTTATTTCACAAAACACCTAATATGATCTTAATGTTTTGTGCATGAAGTGTTTATTAATTTTTAAAAAAATTAAAATAGCAATGGGGATTTTAATAAAATGGTTCTTGCACTTGAAGGAAGTAAGTGACTTATTTAGATTTGATGATGTAAAATTGTTTCTACTATTAGACGATCAACATAACATCTATATTCCATTAAAGAAAAAAAGGTTTATCGATATATGCATTATAAACCGTTCTTGTTTGTTAAATAAATGATGCTATTTTAATAGACAATGGCATTGATTGATGATATGTGTAGGCCAAGAAACATCTGCCAGCAGTTTGACTGAAAGTAAACTATTTAATAATGATTAATTGCTTTCACAGATTTGTTGTTCTGGCATACACTTTTTCAAATTTTATTGTTGTGCTTTTATAATGCTTTCTTTAAAGTGATAACATATCTCTCTGCCATTTTAAATAACAATAGAAAAATACTTTCTTAAAATTTAATTCAAAACAAAATTTAAAGCCTCCCCCCTTTTTTTGTGCAGGATCATCTGAAAAACAAGCTGGAATCTGGTGCAAAAACACATTGCAAGAGAACACCTTGCATAATCTTATATTATATAAAATTTGTTTTGTTTTCAACACCATACAGTACTCAAAGAGCCAAATGGTAATTAACTTTTTTGTTGCAAATTATGAGACACTTGGTATTAAAATGAACAGTAAAATCACTTTAATATTGTTGATATTATACTGATCTGCCAATGGCAAACAATTTTTGACCATTTCTGTTAACATTGGCAGAAATTTATGCTTAGTTAATTATTTAAATCCAATATGCAAGTATGTCTTACTTGCAACTTCAGCATTCTTTCAGGAACAAATATATTAACCAAATATTGTGCATTCAAGTTTAGCTAGTAGGTGAAAAGCAACATCCACATGTCTATATAAGCATGTAATAAATCAAAGCAAATCATCATAAATACTCAAATTTGATTAGTTCTTGCACGTTTATCACAGAATTTTTGTTTTGCTTTCCATGTTATATGCATTGCATATTTAAAAGTGTGCATTACCTTGCTGTTCATTAGAAATGAAAAAATCATTCCACAGTCATAGAGCATACATTTAAATATCAATTCATACTATAACAAAATTAAACCTAATTTTGTCAATTGCATTTTCAATGGAAATGTTTGAAAGGCAGACAAGGTTTTAAAATGCCTTCAATAATAGTCCCTTTAGATTCTCACAATGGAAGGTTGTTTTTTTTATAAATAAAAAACACTGAGTAATAATTGCATATAATGAAGGTTTATAAATGTGGTGAAAAATGTGAGCTATAATTTGTTGGTTTTATATTAAATAATTGGTTGAAAAATACTGAGATGTGGGTGCATCTTCAAAAAAAAGTGAAGTCTTTGAAAAATGTCTTTCTCACTTATACATTATCTTCTTAATATTTATATTTGCATTCTGCCCATCTTGCAAAAGTATTGTTGTACCAACACTACTAACAAATAACTTCACGTTATGTTGCCTGCTATCAAAGTCCTCAGCATCAAAAGAAGTATTAGAATAATGAGGAACTTATCAAGTACTATTATAGGACTTGCATTTATGTTACCCATACTTGGTTGCACAAGATAGCTTCCAGTCAAATGCTGACAAAGGAATTTCAGTGACTAGTGTGGGACTCCTCTGTTCTACAAGGGACTGCAGTTTCAAGGCTTCCTGGAAGCAGGCTTCAATCTGTAGGGGGGATGGCCCAGGGATGTTTGGATAGATAAGGGCAACAATTGTGAAGTCTTCATCCAGATAAGTAGTGACATCACACTCTGCTGTCTTGATGTGCTCTTGCAATTTCTGGGCCACTTTGGACACGCTTACTGGTTCCATTGATTGAATGGCTTCTACCACTTGGTCCAGCATCCTTTGACTGTACACCAGCTTTATAGCAACTCCTAAAAGTATACAGTTCACTGTGTTTCATCTTGTATTTATAAATAAAAAAACCCATTTAAATTAGATTTTTTTTCCCTTACAGATTAATGAAACCTTGAATTGCATGAATTTAATATCTTACTGTATTTTGTAACAGAATTAACCATGTATTAATAAAATAATACTTTAGTTTCTGAATGACAGTTTTTATTAAATATAGTTGTTAAGTGAGGTGAGGTCTCAATATCTCAGATTCTTTCAACTAGATTGCTGCACAATTAAAAGACTTAATTTAACACAAAATTAAACTTCATAGTTTAAAAATATAGTGAAATTCTTCTGAATAAATTGACAAAAATAAAAAAAAAAATATATGAAATTGATCATATCCCTATAATTTTTATTTTTAAAACTATATTTATTCATTTTCATATTTGGCACACCAGCCCATGGTTGGCCAAGGCCTTCTGCCTACTGGCAGATAGCAGATGGCTATATCTATTAGTGGGTTTAAAAATGAATGCAAGTGTTAATAATGTTATAATAACGCTTCTCAACTTTACTAATCATATACTTTAAATTTTTCAAATAAACTTAACTATGACATACAAGGGCAAAAACTACAGAGCATGTAAAAATCCAAGAAGAGACTGGACAAGGAGATATTTAAAAACAGAATCACTAGCTGTAACAAATCTATAAAATAGCATTCACCTTATATAAATTTTCATTTATTTCAATAAAAAAAAAAAGGTGACTGTTTCAATATCTAACTTTTATAATATTTTCAGCAACAATACACAGATTGGAGATGAAATGTTGTTCGGGATCATTGATAGTATCGTAAATGGTATTCTTGATGACATAGTAGCAGGGTCACCTAGACCTGATTAGCCCTTTGCCTACATGATATCCAATTATTTTCTCATATTAGTGCTACAATGAGTGGGAGCATCATCATGCTGGAATTAGATACTGGTTTGTTTAGAAGCAGGAATGCCAGCATCGAAAGGCCCATTTTTTACTCATACATATATCCTTCATTCAACAGTCTACACCAGGGATGGACAAACTACGCCCCGTCCGGAAGGTTCTATCAGGCCCACGGATAGAATTTAATTCGCCGATCCGAGAAAATTAAAAAGAAATACATATATATTATATATTCACCTCTTTTCTACTTTGACTAAATATTATTTTTTTTTCTTACTTTTTTTCAAAAGTACTGATGATCTTTTACTCTATTTTGTTCCACTAAACATAAATCGACGGAAATAACAAGCACAGACAGCTTTCAACAGGTAAAGTGTTAAAAGTGGAAGTTCTTTGTTAGTTATAGCTGTAGAGCGGCGCCAACAAGTTAGAGTTTTACAAATAATTATCGAAAGTAAGTTTCCCAAATTTAATATCTCACGCCCAGACAATCAGTGCTATGCTTACTTCATCTTATATATGTGAACAAGAGTTTTCAACTATGAACCTTAGGAAGAATTATTTCAGAGGTAGACTGACAGATGAGCATTTGGCCTCGTTCCTGAGAATCAGTACATCTCATTTCGAACCTCAATATAAGGAACTTTTAAAAAATGAAATCGCAATTTCATTCATCTCATTAATATATTTAAATTGTAATATATATTGCTTTTAAAATTTTAGAAAAATTTATCTTGGCCCACCAAACTTTTTTTTTTTTTCGATTTTTGGCCCACGACCGAAAAAAGTTTGCTCATCCCTGGTCTACACCATTTTTACATATGACTTTGTTCAAGTCCAATTCATCAAATCTTTGTTAGATCAGGATCAGCATAAACTGGTAAATACATTTTTTTGGTTTGAAGTAATACGATTACAAAAATAGATTGCTAAGACATTAACCAAATGGACTTACCACAAATTGACAGCAGGAATTCGGAGGTACTATTCCGGTGCAAAATTGTGATGGAAGAGGCTGGCAAGTGACAGCAGAGCATCCGGTTTTATCCTCTAACATGTAAAAGTTGAAAATCGAATTAGTAGAAGTCAATTTTTTCAATGTTATACTTAAATATGTACATACATTCACATTAGACCTTTATAAAATAAAAATATGTTAAAGCTGCAGAAAATTGAAGCAAAAGAGAAGGAAAAGAAAGGTTTCAGAGTTCTACACATATATATTTTCCTTTTTCTTTTTTCTACACATCAGTCTCGTACTTAGGGATATGTCGTCCCCTACCAGTTAAAAAAGAGAGTGAAACAAGCTTGAAGTTTTTTAAGCGTGTTAATGGAAATTAATACAATTTATTAAAAATTTTTATGAAAATTCAAAAATTAAATTTGCAATTTCAGTATGATAATATAAAAGTTTTTATGATTAAAAAATCAATGAAATCAAAATTATTGGAAACACTTACTTGCTAAAATATGCAAAGAATAAGAAAGACTTACAAAAAGACGCATGGTTGTTTACTTTCATAATGTGAAATTTCTACTTTACATTATTGTACATAGATGGCAGCACGGTTTAAAACCGAAAACTCTCCCAGAATTACAGTAGCTACTTTGTAAGTTTTCAGAATAAGTTATATTTTCATACATAAAAGTTTTTTAACATTTGCATAGATATTTCTATTTCTTATATTTTCTCATTGTATTGCCTACTTCTCTCCTAATATAATCAATCAATTATTAAATTAAATTAATTACACAATTTGCAATATAAATTTTGAAGATTATTTTTAACTATTTTTAGACAATTAAATTGATGTTTATTACAAGCATTTGTTTAAAGATGATTAATGTTTATGTTTATTAAGCGACTTCACAGACATATTTTTAATTTAATTTATTAAAGGAGACTGAACGAAAACTCTGTTCTGGACATAAAGAGGTCGAATTGATCTGCTAATGTTCGGAGATATGTTTGCCTAATGAGAAATCTCACGCTTTTTTCTTCTATCAGAAACGGACTAAGTGACGGTTCAGCACAATTTGGATGGTCTGTACAGAAAATAACTATCAAGACTATAATTTTTTTTTTGTGTTCATTAAAAAAAAAATTTTTTTTATGGATATCGGAGTAGCTGTAATTTTTAGACGTCTTTGTAATTTAGAATTTTCAACTTTTTATTCTCTTACCATTTTTTTTCTTTTCTTTTTTACCATTATAGAGGTAAAAAAAAAAAAAAAAAAAATCTTAAATTGAGGTAGTACAACAAACCCCAAAGCCCTCTAAACGCTTTAATGGACACAAGGAGAAAAAAATAAAAACATTTCAATTGTAAACTGCTTTTACTGGATGGGTGTGGTTTCTTGAATATCGTAAATTGAAAAATTGGGTCTATTGAATAAGGTAAAAAGTAATGTAAATTTTTTTAAAGACCCCAAAAAAAAAAAAAAACTTTCCTATAAGACTAAACAACATAAATTAAATGAAAAAAAAAAATTAAATTATAATAATAATTGAATATAAAAATATGTTATATATTCTTACCATGTGTAGGTCTGCGTT
Source organism: Caerostris extrusa (assembly GCA_021605095.1). NCBI lineage: Eukaryota > Metazoa > Arthropoda > Arachnida > Araneae > Araneidae > Caerostris > Caerostris extrusa. Next base: position 4,009 of record BPLR01020236.1, on the reverse strand, counting down.
TGTTGCAAGGACCTCTATAATCAATAGACATCTTTTCAGCCAAAGCCGCACATTCGCTGGAATATTCTCGGCCATCGTGACCACACACTTCACCTTTTCTTTGACAAGTGGCCTACGAAGACAAAAAGGTTTGGATAACTAACAAAAGATATTTCTGTAATATTATTCCGATAATTCAGAAAGAGATTATGTTGAATTGAAAAGTTAACCAAAGTCGTTATAGAGTGATTCGTAACATTCAAAGTTTGTAAGCGAATAGACTGAACGATTCATAAAGAATCTACGAGCGAACGTGCGGTACCCAATATCATACACATAAATTACAGCAAAATGTGTAAAATCATCAATTATTCGTTAATTTTTTTGATTACATTTCAAATTGCTTTTAATCAATTTAGATAATACGATCTCTGTGTAGAATAAGATCTCTGTAAAGAATACGATTCGTGTGCGTCAAAATCTTTGCCAATTGATGTATGTAAAGACTTTGCAGAGAAGTACCATCCCAACAGAGTCAAGCATTGTCTAAAACGTAATAGCATTGTCTAGAAAGACCAGACAATGTAACATTTCTTAAACATCTTGAGGAGAAGGCAGAAGTTCTGTTCATCAATTTCTGCTAAACAAGGGTCCTGAATGGCCGAGTCGCTTGCGCTCTGGCGCTCGGTACCACAGGTTTCGTTCCAGTCCCGGCGATGCCATGGATGTTTGTAGTGGTTCTGAATCCACTTTAAATCGTAAGTCCCGGTCTATTATGATCGTAGAGCGTTGCGGGAGCATTGTTACTCCGCGTCCGTGGATTATCTTCAAGTTACACGCGCCCCCTGGGTAATGCAAAGTGACGTCTGTGCAGCGCTTGCCTTAAGGCATCCATGACCAAGCTGTCTAAGTGTTTGCCAGCTGCATTAGAAAGAAAAAAATTTCTACTAAACATCAAATCTGATGATCCTTTATTGGGTAGGGAAAGGTAAAAAAAGAGAAAATTAAATTTGGTAAATTCTCATTTGGGGCCTGATAGTAACGCGCTCTGGAGATCGGTGCCACAGGTTTCAGGCCCCCGCTGTGCTATGGATGCTTTCAGTGGTTCGAATCCACCTTAAACCGTACGTCTCTGTCTAATATGACTGTTGGGTGTAGGTCTGACAACCCTACCCATAAGAAGATAGCATTTCTTGTCTCGAAATCTGCCAGTAGGAAGACGGTCTTGGCCCACCATGGGGATGTTGAAACAATGAAGAAATTTTCATTTCCGTATGTATTCAAATTACTTTTGTATATATTTTAATACTAAACAGTGTTTAAATTATTTTCTACAACTTAATCAATGCATGATATGTCGATTCGTTTTTATGCAAGAAAATTAATTTATACATCAATGATTATCCTCCACCATATATGAAAGTGAAACAGATGTTTTGTAGGAAAACTTTATCTTATGGGGAAATGTTATGCCCTATGGGGAAAATTTAATGTCTTGTGGGAAAAAATTCGTTTAAAATATGTCCTGTTTGATAGAAGGCCAAGGATCTGGTACTTATCAAGTACGTATACCGAAGTACCACTGTATTTCTTAAAATATAAATTAAGTCATCATATGATCCTGCATTTATTTAAATCAAATAAAGTCCTGAGTAACATGCAATGCACTTGCTGTCGGGAAGCTTATTAAAAGTGAGCAAGATTTTTCCAGGAATCACAATCTATATTCAGAACTAATATCCGGTTTTCCTTACCAGGCATTTCCCGAAATAGGCCAGTATCCGCTTCTTTTCCAAAAGAAGACAAGCATTTGGGTGTTCTTCATTATTTCTATAGTTATTTTCTACAACTTAATCAATGCATGATATGTTAATTGCCGTAGCAGTTCTTTTTCATGCAAGAAAATTAATTTATACATCAATGATTATCCTCCACCATATATGAAAGTGAAACAGATGTTTTATAGGAAAACTTTTATCTTATGGGGGAAATTTTATGCCCTATGGGGAAAATTTAATGTCTTGTGGGAAAAATTCGTTTAATATATGTCCTGTTTGATAGAAGGCCAAGGATCTGGTACCGATCAAGTACGTATACCGAAGTACCACTGTATTTCATTAAAAAATATAAATTAAGTCATCATATGATCCTGCATTTATTTAAATCAAATAAAGTCCCGAGTAACATGCAATGCACTTGCTGTCGGGGAAGCTTATTAAAAAGTGAACAAGATTTTTCCAGGAATCCCAATCTATATTCAGAACTAATATCCGGTTTTTCCTTACCAGGCATTTCCCGAAATAGGCCAGTGTCCGCTTCTTTTCCAAAAGAAGACAAGCATTTGGGTGTTCTTCATTTTCCGTGTCACACACTGGGGAGTGAGGCTTGTCTTCGCAGTTGTCTTTTGCCCACTGGCGAAGGAAAAATAAAACCCCTTATTTATTATTTCTGCACATTTCAGAAGAAAATATAAAATGAAGTAAAATAGATTATTCTATAATAATTGCCTTTTATTTTATTATTTTTTTTATTATGTTCGCAACAGCATTTAAATCAATTTTAACTTTCAAGAGATAGAATTTTGCAAAGAATACAAATACTGAAAATTGTAATCCACAGTACATAAAGTTTTTTTTTTTACTATTTTTAAGATTTTAACATCGAACTATTCGGTCACACTAAATGTGACTGATTTTTTCGACTAATTAAAGCACTTATGTGGCGGTTTTTTTTTAAATGTATAAATATAATTTTTATTTTATAATTACCAAACTTGTAAATATTTTAGTAAAAAATGTACTAATATTTAAGAATTAAATTTAGCATTTATGTTACTAATGATAGGTTCGGGGGAAAAAAAATTAAAAGCTGATAAATTTTGAAAACAAATCCATGAATCAAAAGATTTCTATGAACATTCCTTAACTGTCCACAAACAAAAAAGTTGATATTACAGTGTATATATATATAGGAAATACTTACCACAAATATATTGAGAACATTTCTTCTTTAAACTTAAACAAACTTGTCTTCGAGCAACACACCTGTATAAAACAAAAAGGACACATAAATAATCGATTAATAGAGCCAGTTACGCTTTGAAATATAGGCTGGTTACTGAAAAACTGAATGGTTTGAAAAGTTTATATTTATATATATATAAGATTATTGAGCATCTCTTGGAGAGTAAAATGACAACATATGATATCCAGCAACGTGAGAAACCCACTGTGTTTTTCCATTTCACTGGGAAAGTCAAGTATTAAAATGCGGAGAAAATAATTTTAAGATCAGTATATCCTAGCAATGGGGATTGATGGCCGAATGACTGGCGCTCTTTACCACAAGTTTCGGGTTCGAATCCCGGCTATGTCATGTAAGTATGTTTGCAGTGATTAGGAATCCACTTTAAACCGTAGGCAAGCTGCACTTGCCCCCTGGGTAGATCAAGGTTTTAATCCCCTGGAAGGCACACGAGACTTGCCCCCTGGGTAGTGCTAAATGAGTAACAGTGGTGCAGTCCTTGCTTATGGCATAAAGATTAACTGTCTCTGTATTGCCGACTGCCTTAGAAAAACAAGAACTTTAAACCGTAAGTCTCGGTCTAATATGACTGTTAGACGTAGGGCTGACAAACCTGCCCTGTAATAAATTAATAGTTTAAAAAAACTAAAAAACACGCTTTTAGAGTGAATCAAATTAAGAAGTAAAAAATAATTGTTAACATAAAGAATAAAAATGACTGACGAGAAAATGAATGTCACTGTTCTAAAAGAGTGGGGTGCTCGATATCAATCGTTATAATTTTTCACTAGTTCATCCTGAAATGCAGAGTTAGTTTAAAAATGTCATACAAACCACCCACGCTTTAGAACAGTGGCATCATTTTCGTCAGTCATTTTATTCTCATGTTAACAATTATTTTTTACTTTTAATTTGATTCACTCTAAAAGCGTGTTTTTTTAGTTTTTTAAACTATTAATTTATTTTTTTACTTTTAGTTTACAGACAAACAAACATTCAGGCGAAA